>BRDA01077956.1:2756-21112 GCA_036984385.1 Crenuchus spilurus
TGTCCAGAATGGAATTGATGTCAGAATAACGACACGAAGTTGAATTCTATAAGCGACTTGATATAGACGTAAAAAACGGCTTAGTCGGAGCGCGAAAGAAAAGTCACAACGACATACTCTTTGTGATCTGTTCACCGCTGAATTTCAGTTGTAAAACATCGTAGTCGACCATTTTCCGCGTCGTGATATAAGAACCGGTTTACCGGACTGTGAATAGAAACTTGACGACGAAATCAAACCATGGCAGTGGACAGACACTTAGGACTCCTAATCCAAGCAATTGCAGTGGCCGCGACGACAAACGCGATCAGGCACGCCCAAGGTCACGATAAAAGACTCGTCCAAGTTAAAGTCTGCTACCTCTAAACGCAAAATCGGTCGCTGAAGCACAGCAATAAGACTGTAGTTAAGGTAAGACCTGTAGTTAAGCTCACCAGTAGTACCCCCCCCCCCAAAAAAAAAAAAATGTAGAAATCCCCCTTATGTGACACATTTAAGGGGGAAATTCCCCCCCACTTTGAAAAATTAATTTCAGGCCCTGTTTCTATTTGTTCATCTCCAACAATTATAGAAGCTAGGGCCCTGTTTACACCTGGCTTAGGAGAACAGATCAGATCATGCAGTGGCTTTTTGAGACCACTCACATTTCTTAACTCCTGTTGGAGCAAGAGTACCAAGAATACATTCGCCAGTTTCCCGCTGTAGTCTTCCTGCAATTTCTAGTTCATGTTTTAATATGGTATCAGTACTTTAAATGCACCCCTTCTGACCGGCCACTGGAGGTCACCTTAACCAGAATACTAAATGCAACTACACCATCCCTTGCAGGCCACCAGAGGGCATCCTCATCAGCTCACACCTGTTAGTCAAAATGGATACTACTCAACTGCCTGAGCTATTTTACGACAATGACACAGATGATGTGGATAGTACTTCGCTGCAGTTAGGGACGCATCAAGACCCTTTAATGTTCACATTACAAATGTACTGTAGACACATTGTGTTTGACCACCTCTGCATGTGGTTTAAGTGATTGGATTATAATGTATCTTTGAGACAAATTGTACCCTGTTCACACTTGTACTAGTGCTGTCCAGTTATGATTGGATTCCTCAGGATGGAGTTTAGTGCCAGGTGTGAAGAGAGCCTAATACACATGTTTCTAATGCTACTGGTGGTAGGCAGACAGCAAACAGAAAATTCTATTGTTTTCAATGGAGCAACGATGGAAATGTCTGCCATTCTGCCAACTTCAGCAGTGAGCAGAATATTCAGTTGAGACTTAAAATTAACTGTAGTGGCAGAAAAAACATATTATTTCAGAAATAAAAGCTCATGTTCATAGTTCAAGCTCTATTGTACCATTTATGAACAACAAACCCTGCTTCAAGTTAAATCAAAGAACAGCCGTAGAAACATTAATCATCATGTTAATGTTTACACCACTGTATGTCACTGTCCCACTCCACCAAAAAGAAACAGAACAAACATGTAAATGCAAAGGAAAAGTGTTATACAGTTATTTTTTACACAAACTTTTTTGTTTTACTTTTCTGTTGAGTTAGTGAAATGATGAGCACTGATGGAGAAAGTTGATGCTGATAAGATAAACGCTATTGTCATACAGCATCCTGTTTCTCTCACATCGCTCATGACAAAACACACTTTTCTTTTTACGAACAGAACTGCCATATGCCAGGAAGACATTAGCATGCGTGGAGAAGAACCGGCCATGTCACATAATCTTGCAGGACAGATGTTCCAGCAAGAAATACAGCCAAGATTATTACAGAACCTGCATCGTTGAGCATGCACTTTTAAACTGTGCCTCTCAAAGCAGCTCAGCGAGAGTTATACAGCTGCTTTTGTCCCGAGCGTGGTCCTACACTGCTCATAACAAATCCCACTGTGGAGATTAAAAAGATAGGTCGTTCTTGTGTATGCGGAGAGAAAATGAGGTTTTACTGGCAAAGGAGGAAATGTGCAGATACGTTTGGGCAAATGTGATTAAACACATGGCAAGAAGCAGCAGAAATCTCCTGCCAGCAGCACTAGAAGGGAAGTTCCTGAGTCAGCACAGATGTGTCTGCTGCAGCACATGGAAGATGAATCCCCGACCTATAACCTGCACATCCGCAACTACAGACTCCAGTTATTTACAGAAATAAAACACTACTAAACACTGTGTTTGCTCTGAATTAGATGACTCAGCACCTGATCCCTGAACCTCTAGTGAGGAAGAAAGCACAGTGCTGGTTGTATATTTACACATCTATCTGTCTATGAGTCCCCATTAACAGTAAAGTATGTATTAACTGACTAGGCCTAATAGTTGTGTTTGTATAACAACATTAGACTGTTAAAAAGATATCTAAGACAATACTCTCTTTTTTTTTAAGTTTTTTTACTTTTTTTCTGGTTAAATCATAATAGTTTCCAAGTAACTAAGATTTTTATTCAAAATTCCTAACAAATCCTACCAAAATAATGTATAACAATATGATTATAAAAATCATATTATCAATATTATATAATACAGTATATATATATATATATATATATATATATAAAAAAAGTGATCCATGCATTTGTCTCCTCCGGATTGGACTACTGTAATGCATTCTTCGCTGGCATTCCTAGCAAGAGCCTCCAGAAAGCTCCAGTATATTCAAAATACTGCAGCTCGGATCCTGATGAGAGTGCATAAATATGATCATATCACTCCCATCACTCAGTCCATCCACTGGCTTCCTGTATCCTCCAAGATTGAGTACAAGGTTTCCCTCCTCACCTACCAATGCATCCATGGAAATGCACCATCTTACCTCAAAGAACTTCTTATTCCAAAATCTACTTCACGTTACCCTGTTCCGACCACACAAACCATCTTCATATTCCAAATCTTCATATTCCAAGGACCAAACTCTGCACCATGGGTGATCGGGCATTCTCTGTCTCTGCACCTCGTCTGTGGAATGCTCTTCCTGTACATTTGAGGGCTCCTCAGGCCTTAGGCAGTTTTAAAAGTGGACTTAAAATCTTTCTGTTTAAGAAAGCTTTTGAACTATAATTCTTTTAATGTCTGAGTCTTACTTAGTAGTTTTTTTTAATTGTTTATTTATTTTATTTTATTTATTTAATTTATTTATTTATTTATTTATTAGGTTTTTTTGTTTGTTTGTTTTTATCTTTTTGTATTCTTAATATAGCATAATGTCAAAAATCTTCTTAAGCATTTTGTCAATTTATGCTAAATAGAAACAGAAGTTCTGCAATAAACTTAATGATTCGCCGCTCATCAGTGCTTACCTAAGCCAGTACTCCATCACTCATTCATTCAGCTTCCTGGCCAATCAAAAGTTATTAAACAACTTTAAAAAGAAGCATTTTGTTTCTGTTCTATCAAGGTGTAGGCACAGACGCATCAATGTCATCCTCCTTCCTCCCCACCACCACCAGATTGGTTCCAGTCTCGTTGCCCACGAGGGTGGCTCTGCTAATGCCGTCCATCTATCTGGAAGTATCTGCTCTAGACAGTTTTTTTATGGCAGAACTGCAGTTACTTTAACTAGAACAGTGTGAAGCCTCCTGCCACAGCCTCATCCCTGTCCCAGTCTTATCTCCTCATGCTCTTTGTTTATGTTGTCCACTTGCCATGTCATGTCTTGTCATTGCACAGCCCTGCTGTTTCATTCCCAACCTAATTATGTTTGCTATAATCCCTTGTGTCTCACAGTCCTTGTCAGTCATTGTATCTCATCTTAGTCAAGCATATTATCAGCTGGTTGGAGTTTTATTTATTGAAACATCTTCTGACGGCAGAATTGCATACGATTGGTTCTGTGACTCAACCAATCAGAACACGAAGGGTCATGACAACCCTGTGTCATGACAACGTTGAATCCGGCGCCAAACTGTCATTGCTATGAAAGCAAGTAGGATGACTAGCCCTGACTGGAAGAACAAACTGCAAATAAAGAGTTAAGTGAAGCTGTAACAGCAAGCTCACATATTGTCCTGCTATATTTTAAACTGCACCACATCCTGCGCTTCCAAAGTTGCTAAGTTTACCTTGAGATGCGCTGCAATGTGCTAACTAACTAACCTAACTAGTCTAGCAATAGATGTAGAGTAGCAAATGCATGAAACACTGGAATCAGAGCCTCTACTCTCATGACACGTTAATGTTAGGTAGCTAGCAAGCTTCAGTTTTCACATCTTCATTGACATCCTGCTCTCAGAGCATCTTTTAATCTTCTGCCATTTATACAGAGTTTACTTTTATTATAATCTGTCACTACTCTGCTCCTAAAGCAGCTTGTGGTACTTTTAATTTTTAGATTCTGTTCTTCTTATAATTTGATGTGTGTGTGTGTGTGTGTGTGTGTGTGTGTGTGTGTGTGTGTGTGTGTGTGTGTGTGTGTGTGTGTGTGTGTAAGTAGCCACTGTCTGAGACAAAGTGCGTTCCCTTCAAAAACCAGCAGAAAAGCAGAGTAAAGGGGATTATATGTCCACTCAAAGTGCCAATCAGTGACAGCCCACAGGCATTTTGCACTGAAAGAGTCGCCAGTTCACAGGAAATGAGTTGGCTGTGAAAATGTGTGAGAGTACAAATGTCTGGGTCATGTTTCTTCAGAAATTTCCAACATAAACCCATCATTTCTAGTCCATTTGACAGATCAACTTTGCTTGTATGACATTGTATGCTTCAGTGTCTCCATGTACGTACAAGTCCTACAAGTGAAATTATCTTTTTTACAGTCCGTTTTAGACAAAACAGTTTTAGACAAAACAGAACAACTACAAAAGTTCCCCAGTCAGTGAGTAAAAGTAGAATGTAAGTGGAAAACTGTACAGATATTTTCATTTTAATTATACTTTAACTGCTTAATAATTTGTTGTATTTAATGAACAATTGTAAAACAGGATCTATAATGCCCTTTTATTAACCAGCATTAGCCAGGCATCAATCGATACACATACACATACAGTATATGCCCTTTTAAATAGGAAAAGCCAATAAACATGTACTGAATCCCTTTAAAACCTGTAAAACACAAAGTGGAAGTTAGCTGCTTATTTAAATATAACTGCTGCAGCATTTAAGGTGGAATAGTGAATTTGTAGATGCATGAACTTTACTGCTGAAGCATTTAAGGTGGAATGTGAAATTAGCTTTGTGCAAAAACAACAGAAGTCAGCAGATAACGGGGCATAAGTGTTATGTTTTGGAGTTGTTTTAAATACAACTCACTGCAGTTCCATCAAATCAAACTCACATTTGTAGTTGTATGTATATTCATGTAGTGGTTTATTTTGCCTTTTTCAAATGATACTTTTTTACCGTTTTTATCATACAGCTAAAAATAAAATGACATAAAAATTACACTAACACTAATTAAAATAAATGAAACAAAAATAAAACTAAGAATTGACTGAAACTAAATTGAGAAGCAAAAACATACATTAAATGAAAAAGAATGAAAATGTCATATTCCACAGTCCCCTTGCCTGTCTTTAAGCGAGAAACCAAAATCACTTAATCCACCCCTCTACCAAGGCTGAACCACCATACTGTTTAGCAGCAGCAAAAAAGATTTTATTCTTTTTTTTATACTAAAATTGCTACCATTGTAGGTGGCCAGGGTTAAAAAGACCCTGTTTCTAATGATAAAAGAAACATATTGAAAATCCTTGGGCTGTGCAATCCCTGCATTCCTGCTTCTGACTTTTGAAATGTCACAGCCATCCTCTGGTCAAAATCATACAGTTCCCAGGTGACTGATTAGAAGTCACTGATAATGACTTTTTAATGAAGTACTTTCTCAAAGAGTAAAACCTTTGACATTAGTTTGAAATCATAATCTCAAAGAAAAATGTGGGCATTCTGCTGGAATTCTATCATTCCTACCTGAGTTCTATTTTTATGTTGCACTGGTCATATGTTAATTGCAAAGTTTTGACAAATGAAAGTTCTTAGTAGATAACCTGTTCAATTGATCCTCCCTCCTTTGCCGTGATCATGTCCCCGCCTCTGTTCTGTCACGTGCTTTCTATTTACGTTTCTCCATGTGCTCTCTGTTTACATTGCCCACATGTTTTGTTCATGTATTGTCTCCACCCCCCATTACATGATGTCATCACTCAGCCCTACTGTCTTATTATGTCCCAATCATTGTTTTTTTTTATTTAGGATGTGTTTCCACAGTCTTTGTGAGTCATTGTATGTACCATCTCATGTGTTGTCTCTACAGTCAAGAGTAGATGTTTGTTAAGTCATAACCACAATCTTTGTTTGTTCTGGACATAAAGTTTTCTGGATCCCAGCTGCAGTCCATCTCCTCCAGCACTCCCTCATCACTTACAGCAGTGCTGCCTTCAGAACCGTTTTTGAGTAGTGCTTTTACAAATGAGCAAAACTTAAGTTTAAAAAAATAGCCAAAAGCAATCAGAAGTGCTTGTGTTTGAGTAGCAGAGGCTGTCAATCAGACTTGAGCTAAACTAACTAACCAATACAAAATTTGGATGTTGATGAGGACTCAGTGAACAATGTGTTCACATGTTAATTTATCAGTAGTCGCGTTTCCATTGACTCTGAAGTATCACAAATTAGAATTGTGAATAAAAATTTTCTTAATGGAAACACAACAATTTTGAAAAAACAGGTTTTTCGATAAAAGTCTTTTGCGCTAAAATGAGGTGGTTTGTCAGTCGTATTGAAATTGGTTTATATCACAAAAGTGTAATGGAAACACTTGAACTGACTTTTTTCGCATTAAGGGAGTCACGTGATCAACAACCGGACGTTTCTATTGGCGAAAAAGACGAAGAAGAAGACAACAGAAAGTGCGAGGATGAAGATGACGCGGCATATTTGGAATAACGAGGAGAATCCTTGGACAATGTGCAGCTGCTCCACTAGAGATCTCGCAGCATCACAAAGTTCATTAAAAGTTGAGTGTGTCATTCTAAAATGTTGAATCCACAGCTCTTCTGTAAAACCATCGACTACAGTTTCCCAAAAACGCCGCAAACGTAGCCGCTCCCAAGTATAAGGGGCTTGTCACTCCAAAGCCTTGATAAGTCGCCGTCTCCTCTGATGGCTGATGATGAGCACTAGTGCCGTGGTAGCAGTGTGTATAAAGCTGAAGTATGTGTTTACATCCACTGCCGCCATGTTTGTAATGACTTATCGCGAGAACAAACATATTCACACGTGATTTTATAAAAGTATTTCACATTTAATGGAAACAGCACAACTGTGAAACAACAAAACAGAATATCGATAAAGTTTTGCGCAAAACTGCAATGGAAACATGACTAATGATGTATATGTTGACATTGTTTCTAGATGTAGAATGAATTAAAATAGTTAGCCCAAGTGAGTATTAAAGCAGCACCACAGCAGGATTTGCAGATATTCAACAGCAAATATACTGTGTTCAAAGCCCTTCCTTGTGCAGTGATACTATACATTAGCTACAAACACTAACACCTGTCTTTCTGTGAGGGAAAGTGCCAGTATATATGCTGAGCATAGCGTGACACCCCCAGTAATTGAATTGATCCAATTAAAAGTCCTTGATAGGAGTTTATCTCCTGGGCAGTAACAAGCACCCAGGAGGCATTCTAAAAGAGACAAAGCATGGACAGCTATTCTGCAGCCTTGGAGGCACCCAATTTTAAGAATGCACAGCAGGATGGAGTAGCTTCCCTCTCTGGACTGTTGAGTAGGGAGTTGCAGTTCTGAACTGCCTGACTGTCTGTCTCACAGTCTGACTAAATCCTAGAGGAATGCAGAATGCCCCCCCTCCTTTACTTCATGTTGTTCTGCCAAAAAGTCACACTTTTCCTTGTTGTGTGACCCAGTTTAACTGCTCATTCCAGGTGAGTCTACCCATGTCAACCTGCATTAGCTCCCACTGTTGCCCCCCACCTGAATGTCATTTCAATGGTAGAGCTTTACTTTTGACTGTTTGCTGCTGGAGGCTTCCCTGATAGGCTGATACTTGATATGTCACTGTGCCTGCTGGCCTACTGATCTCTCTCACCATCCATTCCCCTCCTAGCACAACTCTGATCCAGCTTTACCACCCACCTGTCTGGAATATAGAAAGCCCTGCTCACCACCTTACTACAAAACACAGCCACAGTGTCAGGCTCAGCAACACACCAGCTCAACTATAGCATGCTCTCTTCTGGCTTCATCGCCCACATGCCTCTTTCAACATGCCTGAACCAGGTCATTCATAAAAGACGTCAATGGAGAACAAGAAACAGTCAGTAAGTGTGCTACTTTCAAACAGCTAGAGTAAAACTACTGTACAGTACCAAAATAGGTTACTTCTCACACATTTGATGGTGTCCATGGTATGTAAAAAATGTATATATACAAAATGTTGAACATAAGTGATAGATATGATAAATTATATAAAATTAAATGGTTCTTGAAAATTCAGTTCTAGGAAAATCTAACACATATACAGAAAATGTACAATATGAGTAGGTTTAAACTTACACATGTACAAAACTTGTAAAATCAGTTTGGAATCACATCACTCCAAATAAGCATTATTCTTAAGTGTAAGTAAGACAAATTTAAACTTTTATTTTAACAGTTTGTAGCTGTCAGAGGCAAGGGGTGCAGGAGAAGTTGGAAGACAGTGTTGATCCAAAGAACACGAGACTTTTATTGAAAACAACATATAGACTGTGGCTGTGATACAGACTGTGACTCTGACATCAAAACAAGGCATGGAGACAATACAAACTCAATGGTGACAATACAATGACGGACGCAGACTGCAACACTGGGAAGGCTTTTAAAGCACAGTTAATTGTGATAGGAGATGAGACAGGGCTGTGAGCAGTTGAGACACAGGTGCATACAATGAAACATAACATGATGTGATGTGACTGGGGGTGTGGACGAGACATAACGTGGATGATGCAGATGGAACAGAGAGCACATGGTGAAATGTATACAGAAACGTGGACTAAGACACAGATGAGTCAGGGACAGGGCAAGGGACGTGACAGGGTCACAGTAGCTTATTCAGCAGTTTAATTTAATCCCTTTTGTGGCATCGTTATGTTGGTTCCAGCAGACTAGAAACATGGAAGTGCACAGACAGGGTTCTAATGGTGCTCATCATCATGTACAACCTAAAATCAGAAAAGTGGGGACAGCATCGAAAACGCAAATAAAAAACAGCATTTCTTACAATTACTATTATTTAAATAACTTGTAGTTCACAGGACAAGTCAAAACAGAAGCTAAAACCCAACAAGCTTTTTAATTAGCTACTTATTATGCCAAGTTCAACTGGGCCTTAACAGTAGTTTGAATGCAACAGTGCTACATACAAAAAGTAATAGAAGTTTGGATAATATGGCAATTTAATTTGGCCTAAATTTAGAAACGGTCTACTCATATGAATGCAGTCACAACAGCAAATTATTATTATTATTAATTATTATTATTATTATTATAACCAATGGGGGCAATTGGGTTGTTGCTGGGGCAACCAACTCTAGCCTGACCTTGTGCATGTCCATGACTGGAAATACAATAAACAAGAAACTGAATACTTTTCATTCTTTTCTTGCTGCCACTTCTATGGTTTTAGCTCTGCAGGGTATCATTCACATCAAATCCCTGCATTAAAGCCATATAACAGGGTATATAGGGAATATTCTGGTGTGTGAATTTTGATATATTTGTGCTAAAATATTTACTTTTATATCAGATCTATCACACTGATCACAAGATGAGTAATGTGCTTTTGTCCCAACACAATCACACAATGTTCACTGGGATTGGATGGTGACTGAATGTCATAATGACATTTGTTTCTATACTGCTCAAAGCATGTACAGCCACAGTCCCTAAATAGCTGTAGCACAGTTTGGGTAAAATGCCATGGTCTGCTTGGAGAAAAATCTCATGACCTTTTGATTTCCAGCCAAGTTACAGCTCTGACCAGTGGACAAACATGGTTCAATGTGACAAATCCATTATCTAACATTAAATCTAACATGTGTGTGCATTTGAATATCACAGGTAAGTCTTAATTGGGGTTATGAGCAGTTAAACTGTCACTGACCAATGTCAAATCAATTCAAATCTGTAGACTTCATCACAAAGCAGCTTTACAGAAGCTAGAAATTCAAAGCAGCAGAGCATGCCAGCCTGTATTTTATCACTTACCAGGTTTCCAACCAAGTACAGTGAAAGGTGCATTATGTAGAGTGGCAGTGCAAGCTTTTACTCATGACCTATACCTCAAGATCTTAAATCAGGATGCTCCCTGTGCTGCAACTTCTTGCTTTGTACTCAGGAAAAGTATGTGCACACATGACATTTGATCATAGGTTGCATATATAATAATAAGATGTAAAGGTTGTGAGCATTTCCTTTATTTCAGTCTCTACAGCATGCCATTTGTGATCAAGTCTGATTATGTAATTATGCGCATGTCTGATAAATGAGGCCTACAGTGCAGGGCAGTACTAATCAAATTAAATATCAAAATCCAAATATAGAGAGATGAGCCAAAGCATTATGGCTATACTTAATATGCTGGTGGCCATTTTTGTGCCACCAAAACAGCTCTGAATTGCTAAGGCATTTCTCCACACATTTGACTGTTTATTTACTGTTTGATATACAGTACCAGTCAAAAGTGTGGACACACGTTCTCATTCAATGTTTTTATTCACATTTTTTTCCTACATTGTAAATTAATACTGAAGTCATCCAGACTATGAAGGAACACATAAGTATTTCTTCATAGTTTGGATGACTTTAGTATTAAGCTACAATGAAGACAATTTTTTAAAAATAATTTTATTTCTAAGTTTTTGCCCATTTTTATCGCTTTCCCAATGTAGTAGTAGTAGCCAATTAACCCATCCCCTCCATTAGGACTCTTCCCATCACTTTTGTAATGTCCCTGACTCTAGGAGGGTGAAGACAAGTACAAGCCTCTTCCGCTGTGTGTGATGCAGCCTCCTCTTCTTTTTCGAACCACCGCTGATACACCGTCACTGGGGGAGCCAACGTGCTCGGAGGAAAGCGCAGGAAGCCCAGCTCTGAATGGACCAATCAGTAGACACCTGAGCAGCGGACATTGCAATGTGTGAGTGATAGGGAGAAAGAGCGCCATCTACTTGCCCAGAGAGAGCACTGCTAATTTTTGTTCTCTTGGGCCCCTCTATTGATGGCAGACAGTATGACCGGGCTTCAAACTCGCAATCCTCTGGTCATAGTGTCAGTGTCTTAGCCTGCTGAGCCACTCGGGGTCCTAAGACAATTTTTAAATAATGAAAAAACATTTTGACTGGTACTGTATCCCAGACCTTGAATTATACTATTTTATGACATTATCAACATTATTCTCTCCATCTGCGATTGGTATTATTATTTTTGGGATCATTAGTGTTTAATAATGCATTAATTAAACCTGATATAGCTTCTTTTAACTTTTTTCAAAATAATCTGAAATATCAGGCAAATAACATAAACTTTATAATCTATCAAAGCTTAAAATTAACTAAATATATCAGCCAGGACTAAGGAAATGATTGAGAGCAATGAAAAATATGCAAGAGAGAATGTGAACTGAGTCAGATTAATAGCTTACAGATTGTCAGCTCTGACCTAGACCACTCCATCCACATTTTCACTCTGCTTTTTCCCCACTGCTGTGGCTCCAGCACTGCTGGACCCTTCTCCAAGATAAAATTTGGCCCAGTCCATTAAAATGGAAAAAACAATCACAAGGCAATTGGTTACGGGGTGTACAGAATTTAGTGCAGACCATGGAGCGAATCGCTAAAGAAGACTCATTCTTCCCATCTGATGCAAGATGATGTGCAGGAAAGGAGATGATGTGGACACGGTTGTACAGTGAACTCCTGACCATCATGAAGGATGTTACCATTTATTAAAATGTCTTGGGGGCAAAAACATGACCAGTAAGTTTAAGACAGCAATACAAGTATAACAGCTATATCATTATAGCTGACACTTTACCATCACTGCCTGCCTTGATTGACAACTGTCAATATTTGAGTGACTGTCAGCTCACTAGAACTATATTGCCTCTTCAGGCTTTGCATTTGCATTCCAGGAAAAATAAACAGTCTGAATAAAATGTCTTTTCTTCACATGAGGACGATGATTATGAAGTCAGGAGGGAGTCTGGTGGTGAATACTGATATGCTGATGGACCATCACGAAGCACGCTTGGATACACATGGAGGTTTTTCCAGTCTTAGGGTGAGCTTTAAAAAATTGTGCTTTTACTCATCAAAGGCTTTTCAGTGGACCTGATACATAGTGCTAGTTAAAGAAAATGGCAAATTTGTTTTCTTCGGATGGCTATTAAGTTTTCTCAAGATGGTTAATACTTACCAACCTTACCAAAACTACTTGAGTGGTAGTGTCACGACTTCGCCTTGGCCACGTCCATTTCCCTGTCTCTTGTGTCTTCCCATCTTCCCTGGTCTTGTCTCCACCTCCCCATCTCGTGACCACCCTTGTCTGGTCTCTGTAATGTGGTTTAGCCCCTTGTGTTTACCTTGTCTTGTGTCAGTCATTGAATGTATCTACATGTATCAGCATTGTGTTAAGTCCTTATGTGTTAAGTCTACAATAAAGCTACGTATTGGATTTCTACCACTGCTTCCTCTTGCCCTACTTCCACCACCACCCCAAAATAACAGGTAGTAGTGGTTTAATAACATTCTATACCCTCACTGTTATTAAAAGCATTGAGACTTATCTTGTCCATATGTATTTCAGCATTTAATGCTTTACAAGTATTTGATGCAGATTTTGGAAAGTTTTCCCAGGATATAACAATCCAAGTACTTGTACAAGACCATAGATCTATTATGGGCACTGCAAGTTTAATCTTACCCAACATTCATTCAGGGAAGGTGTGGGAAACTGAGCTTGACAATCTGTGTAGTAGTAAACCTGGCCACTGATTAATGTGACAAATCTGATGTTAGGTGAAAAGAATTTCTACAGTTTTCCCCCAACCTGTGTTCCCCACCCCTAATTTAAAGGAATGTATTGTGAAAATATCCTCAAAATATCTGCCATGATATTTTTACTTTGACTATCCTCTAGAGCAATATCAAAATATGCAACATCAATGTGATTAAGGTGAAGCTGCAGGGGCACTAATTGGCTTTCTACATGATAATTGGCTCATAATTAGTGTTCCTTTCAGGAGAGTTTCCAATCAGGGTAAACAGAAAGACTTTGAAGCTGAACATCCCTTCTCTGTCTTCTCATGACATTCTTAACCCAGCTCAGGCTAGACATGACTAAGGGTGCCTGGGGTTCATTCCAAGCACATCAACTGGAATGAAACCTCTCAGTTCACAGATACTGAGAGAACAGGCCAGGTCATCCAGGTACTACTGCACTGTCAGACATCGTTCCACAGATTAGTCAGCAGCTGTGTACAGTATTGATAAACTCTCTTTCAAGTGGGCAACCAATCAATGATTGAAATGCTCTCCGCTGGCAGGAAAAACACACAATCTCTCAGTTAAGCTCTGCAACAATGGGCTAAAAATACCACAGCATTGCACTTTTCTTTGGAATCTGATTTCTTAGAAGTACAACTAAATTGATAGTTCAATAACTGGAATATACACACGTCAGAATTATTAGCCTATTATACAATTATTACTGGACATTTAATAGAAAATTAGGTAATTGTTCTTCCTAAATTTAAATATGAAAGGTGTTCAATACAATTAAGTTGTTGGTTCCATCTCCTGAACATGCAGGAAAGGGGGAGGGAGGGGGTGTGAATGAACAGTGCTTTCCCCTCCCTAATCATCAAGCAAGGCACCTAACCCCCAACTGCTCTCCGGACAATATGGCTGCCCACTGCTCCAGGTATGGATGTGTGTTCACTGCCCCCTAGTGTTTTGTGTGTGTGTGTGTGTGTGTGTGTGTGTGTGTGTGTGTGCTCATTACCAAGGATGGGTTAAATGCAGAGACAAATTCACCCAAAGGGGATGAATAAAGGTGTTTCTTCTTCTTCTTGAACATATGAATAATTACATGTATTATGCATTATTACTATAGGAAAGCTAGTCAACATGACACATCACTGTGCCGTGTTATTTCAATGCCAAAGACTCAAATAATGACTCAAGTTAAAAGATAGTGACACGCTTCTGTCTGATTGTAAATATGAGAGTGTCTGTGATAGAAAAAGCACTGAGGGATGAGGCACAAACTGTTGCCATTTATATCCTTCTTAGTAGCCATGGGGAAAAGCCACCATCTGCATGGCACACACTGAGAAGCTGGCATTGCCAAACACAAACTAAGATAGAAAAACTATTAGCCTAAATTAGTAACATGGGTAACAATCAGTTTGGGTAAATTAATACAGAATTAATACAGCTGCAGAATTATCACATAAAGGACAACAATGATTATGTTGATTCTGACATTGTCTTTGCCTTTATTAACTGTCCTAATATATAAATATAAATGTAGAAGTATTAATAACATTTATTGGCCTTCTTTCTGATGAGTCCAGTCAGCCTTAATACAGTGGCTATGCTACAATATTAACTGCAGCCTATCACAATTCCAAAATCACAGTTGCAACTTGATGTTTGACTAATTATGTATTGAAAGTACAAACAAAACCAAACAATGACTGCATTTTAGCAGCATCCTCTCCCCTCCAGTGTTTGTAGCATCAGTCTTGGTTTACTGATTCCTGCAATGCGCTAGTTGCAGAGTTCCAACATATCTACCACCGGACCCTTCGTTTTACGCATGGGCTATTTATACAGCAGCTGCTATTAATAGCACTGTCCCCATGGCACACAGCAGCCCTCAGCTCGCCTACTGCAGACCTGCGGCATGCACACACACACACACAGCCGCAGTGCTGTCTACTCAGAGAAATGGGGGATAGGGGTAGATGAGAGAAATGGGGAGAGAAACAGACAGATGAAAAAAGAGTGTGAGAGAGTGCATGCAGGGGGAAATTTAACTCTGCAGGATGTGGCATTTGTTTTGACAAGAATCTCTTCTCCGAATTGTTAAGCTCTGAAGGGAAATGATGTATATATGAGATCCCACTGAGAGAAGTTCATTATCACAGGTCCTGAGCAGATCACTCATGACTGACCATGCTTCTCCATCTCCCCAATCTTCCCCATGGGGGAATGAGGTTACCTCTCTTTGGAAGTGCAACCACTTCTGTTCATCAAACCACAGAGAAAGAGCCAAAACTCACTGTCTAACTGCTACATTAACATGTCAGGCCTGGAAAGACTGAGCTGGGCTACTGCTTAGGTTCCTTCAGAGCTATAACAAAGAATGTCCCAAAGCTGGATTCAAGCTTTCAAGGACCAGAGAGCTACTTCTGAATCTCTGTAAAATGAGAACCGGTATGAAAAGCTTACTTAAGTAACCGAATAAATGTAACTAATGAGCACATTCCTCTGAGGCCACACAGAAAAATCTCAGTTTCTGTGATCCTATGGTGTGGTCTTTATCACTAAAGCATCAGCCCTGCATTACCCAAAGGGACCATGTGACTGACAATACTACAAACCACAAAACAAGATGAGTGTGTACATGTATGAGCATGAGAATGATAGTGATGTCACAATCAAAGGAACACCAGGAGGACAAAACATCACTTTTAATTCCCAAAGCTCTAGTTTTCCATTTTGAACTGTGAACTCTCCATTGGATCTCAATCGTTCTCATGGAAACTCCCTTCCTTCAGCACCAGGGATGGATACTACCACTGATCTGCTGCTATCTATAAACACATCATGTGACACAACTCAAATATTCTGAACCAATAATGTACAATATACTGACCAGTTCCATGAGTCAGTCATGATTTATTTATATTTTCTTATGTATCAAATCTAATGAAATGAAATTCTAAAGACAGTTAATGAACCCTACAGTCTAACAGAGGCGTTGTTAACTTGGGAAAGATCTGGATGTTACTGCATCCTTCCACATGCACATCAATGTGCTTTATAAGAAATAGAGTTCGTACTGCAACCTCCTAGTAGCTCTGCTTTGAGTAGTATATATTTGAATCAAATTATTTTCTATACATGCCAACGTGACCTTGCTGGTATCCTACTGCAGGACATCACAGAAAGATCTGCTGAATTCTGGAAGTTCACTCAAGTCTCCTGCACTGACAGTGAGACTCATGCACCTGGACGATATATCTCGATCTCGTACTAAACCCTACAAATGTCACTCATTACAGAAAAGCTCTGCTGTAAGACAAACTAGATGGCTACCTAATCAGGAGCATCTACTATAAAGGCCAAGAAGGTGACCTGGCAATACAACAAAGCACACAGCTGCAACATCCATGCAGCTTTCTTCAGTGGCAAAGATTAACAGTACATTCTCATTATATTGTGATTTTCTCTTCAAATGTGAGGATACACCAGCACACTACAGTGATGTCTTTCACACTCTTAAAAGAGATGGTTCTTTAGTAAAGAAAATGGTTCTATACAGAACCAACGCATGGTTAAAGGGTTCTTCAGATTGATGAGGAATGTGCTCTAGATGGTCCTATTCAGAACATTTTTGAAGATGGTTCTATATAGCACCAAAAATGGTTCCTGTTATTACAAAAACCTTTTCAAAAAGGGTCTGTATAGAACCATCTACAACACATTCACCAATCTGAAAAAACTATTTCACCATGCAAAGAACCCTTTTTTAGTGTTCATGGTTCTATATAAAACTATTTTCTTTACTAAAGACCCTTGAAGAACCATCTTTTTAAGAGTGCACACTAATACATGTTTACATGTTAATGTATTCTAAAGTACATGTACAGTACGTATGTCAGGACAACTGTTAGAAATTTTTTAACTCTCTAGTTTAAACTAATTTCATGATTTTTTTCTAAAATCTCACACACTGAAAACTTGAAAAGTATGCGGCTTTAAAATGGACATTATTAAAAAAAGACAACAGTGAGTCTTTGTTACATTCTGCCATCTAGTGGCGAAAGTGAAAACACTCAAAGAAATTTCCAGCAACTCTTTAACTGCTTACGCACTTCATCTGTCAAAGAAAGTCGCATTTCTTTTATGATCCAAACATTTCATGAGGGGTGGCCAAGTACCATTTTAGAGAACAATGTTTCTTAATCCTGCTTCTTATGACCCACAGTGTTGAATTGTTTCAACTATTCCTTTACTTTATCAAGGCCTTTATGACAAGGGTCAAGTAGTTGAGCCAAGGAACAGTTCAAACTAAGCAGTGCTGTGGATCACCAGGAGTAGGATTAAGTACACTGGTCTAGTTGTTTGGTTAGAATAAATGTATTCTGCACTGAGTAGACAGTATACACGAGGGAGTTACAGGCTCCACAAGAGTGGAGCAAAACTGTAATACTAAAGCCATGCACTGGACTACTAACTTTTTAATGGACAGAAAAAATAAACAGCAAATTGCACGGGTGAGTGCCCCACATCTGTGTATAACTCTGTCCTCCAACTACTTGTGTCACAGTAGTCCTTGGTATATAAAAATATAATGAAACACAAAAACCTGCAACCATGTATGCTAAAATGATCTCACATTACTCACTATGCTGATAAAGAGAAACGTCAATGTCAATACAGAAAGAGAAAAACATACTAAAGTCATAAGAAAATATGCTCCTCTCCCCAACAAGCAGCTCCACAGTGGCTGAGAGGAAAGAACTGCAGAGGATGGTGAAAACTGTCCTACATGTTATTGGTGCTCAACTGCCAGTCACTGAACAGCTTCACCACAGCAGGTGTCTACGCAGAGCACATAACATCCTCAAGGACTCCTCACACACAAACCACAAACTGTTCACCCTCCTCCCATCTGGGAAGAGATACAGGATAATCTGCACCACAACCAGCAGGTTCAGGTCCAGCTTCTTCCCTATTTACATCACATTGAACTCTACACTTCACCGTTAACACTGTGTGATCTCATTATAACATCCTATTCTCAATGCTGCTGTTTCATTTACATTAGCAGATACTGTATATTCAGCATTGCATAGTCTATATTTTCATATGCTATATTTCATATTTTTCTAGTCTTAGCTTAATTCTACACTCAATCTGCATACACTGTACTTTGTATATAACCATTATCCACTGCAATCATCACTACCATATTCCTGTATGTGTGTGTGTATATACAGCGGTTAGACAATGAAAGTGAGACAGCTGTCATGTTAGTTTGGGAGGTTTCATGGCTAAACTGGACCAGTCTGGTGGCCAATCTTCATTAATGTCACATTGCACCAGTAAGAGCAGAGTGT
>BRDA01077963.1:0-10564 GCA_036984385.1 Crenuchus spilurus
AGCTGCTGTCAGTTCCAAGTTTCCATCCAGTTCCTGACACCCCTCACCCGCCCTCCCCAAACGTGTCACAGCTGGTGAATCTCAGCATCCTCACTTCCCTCGAACACAATAAAACACAGCTTCAGAGTGACACAAGCTGTTTCCTCCTCATCCAGTTTAAAGGCACTTTACCTGCAAGCTGACGCCGGGGAGCAGCCGCACACCCCCACCGCGGCCCCCACCTGACGTGCAAATGTCAGCAACCTCTCCAAGAAAGAAGGCGGCGAAAAATATCCCCAAGAACTAAATAATGCGAGTGCACCGTACTCGAGGTTACTTGTTCACAAACAACACATGGCACCATATGCTAGTCAGGCAGTGCAACAGATCTATTTCAGAGTCGGGTGATAGAGTTGCTTAAGAAATTAGAATAAAATTTCATGACTTTTAGTCGAGAGCTGCAGAACAGCAATTTCAAGCAACGGTTCATAATTACACAGATTTCCCACAAACCCCAGCTGTAATCCAACAGTCAACAAAGGTTTGGAGTCCACATTTAGCTTCTTTATAGTTTAAAACTGGAACTGCAAGGCTAGCATTACTAATAAACACTGGAACTCAATAGTCACCAAACCCACTTGGAATCTGTTTCATAAATGAACAAAGTCTGTCTACTCTGGCTGTAAAAAGTCTAAACAGGATAAAATACTGCTGTTGCTAATGAATATAATGCTTGAAATGTACTGTTTGAGTAGCAGTAGACTGAAGCTGTGATTATGTGGCTTGTCCTCTCTAGACAATGACACCTATGACATCACGTTTACAGTAATGGTGCACCTATTAATGATAATTAACAGTCATCACTAGGCCATTTTAGGCCACAATCCTCACAAAATGTTTTTCTGCACCTACCTCTGCTCCCGGTAGTAAGAAAAGAAAGGGAAAGTACACCAAATTTGTTGCCTTACCAATTTGTTCACCAAATGACCTCACCACAGTGATGTTTGTTCACCAGATGACATCACCATACAGATGTTTGTTCACCAGATGACATCACAATGCAGATGTTTGTTCACCCGATGACATCACAATGCAGATGTTTGTTCACCCGATGACCTTACCATACAGATGTTTGTTCACCAGATGACATCACAATATGAGATGTTTGTTCACCAGATGACATCGCCATAAAGATGTTTGTTCACTAGATGACATCACCATACAGATGTTTATTCACCAGATGACATCACCATACAGATGTTTGTTCACCAGATGACCTCACCATACAGATGTTTGTTCACTAGATGACATCACCATACAGATGTTTGTTCACCAGATGACATCACCATACAGATGTTTGTTCACCAGATGACATGACCATACAGATGTTTATTCACCAAATGACATCACCATACAGATGTTTGTTCACCAAATGACATCACCATACATATGTTTATTCACCAAATGACATCACAATGCAGATGTTTGTTCACCAGATGACCTCACCGTACAGATGTTTGTTCACCAGATGACATCACAATACAGATGTTTGTTTACCAGATGACCTCACCATCCAGATGTTTGTTCACCAGATGACCTCACCATACAGATGTTTGTTCACTAGATGACATCACAATACAGATGTTTATTCACCAGATTACATCACCATACAGATGTGTATTCACCAGATGACATCACCATACAGATGTTTATTCACCAGATGACCTCACCATACAGATGTTTGTTCACCAAATGACATCACCATACAGATGTTTGTTCACCAAATGACATCACCATACAGATGTTTGTTCACCAAATGACATCACCATACAGATGTTTATTCACCAAATGACATCACAATGCAGATGTTTGTTCACCAAATGACATCATCATACAGATGTTTGTTCACCAGATGACATCACAATGCAGATGTTTGTTCACCCGATGACCTCACCATACAGGTGTTTGGTCACCAGATGACATCACAATACAGATGTTTGTTCACCAGATGACATCACCATACAGATGTTTGTTCACCAGATGATATCGCCATAAAGATGTTTGTTCACTAGATGACATCACCATACAGATGTTTATTCACTAGATGACATCACCATACAGATGTTTGTTCACCAGATGACCTCACCATACAGATGTTTGTTCACTAGATGACATCACCATACAGATGTTTGTTCACCAGATGACATCACCATACAGATGTTTATTCACCAAATGACATCACCATACAGATGTTTGTTCACCAAATGACATCATCATACAGATGTTTATTCACCAAATGACATCACAATGCAGATGTTTGTTCACCTGATGACCTCACCGTACAGATGTTTGTTCACCAGATGACATCACAGTACAGATGTTTGTTTACCAGATGACCTCACCATACAGGTGTTTGTTCACCAGATGACCTCACCATACAGATGTTTGTTCACTAGATGACATCACCATACAGATGTTTATTCACCAGATGACATCACCATACAGATGTTTGTTCACCAAAGGACATCACCATACAGATGTTTATTCACCAGATGACATCACCATACAGATGTTTGTTCACCAAAGGACATCACCATACAGATGTTTGTTCACCAGATGACATCACATTACAGATGTTTGTTCACCAGATGACATCATCATACAGATGTTTGTTCACCAGATGACATTGCCATACAGATGTTTGTTCACCAGATGACATCACCATACAGATGTTTGTTCACCAGATGACATCGCCATGCAGATGTTTGTTCACCAAATGACCTCACCATACAGATTCTTGTTCACCAGATGACATCACCATACAGATGTTTGTTCACCAGATGACCTCACCATACAGATGTTTGTTTACCAGATGACCTCACCATACAGATGTTTGTTCACCAGATGACCTCACCATACAGATGTTTGTTCACTAGATGACATCACAATACAGATGTTTATTCACCAGATGACATGACCATACAGATGTTTATTCACCAGATGACATCACCATACAGATGTTTGTTCACCAGATGATCTCACCATACAGATGTTTGTTCACTAGATGACATCACAATACAGATGTTTGTTTACCAGATGACCTTACCATACAGATGTTTGTTCACAAGATGACCTCACCATACATATGTTTGTTCACTAGATGACATCACAATACAGATGTTTATTCACCAGATGACATCACCATACAGATGTTTATTCACCAGATGACCTCACCATACAGATGTTTGTTCACCAGATGACCCTACTGACTGAAGTTGAACCTCTGGGCACCCTGAAGTTTGTTTGGTCCACTTCCTTCATTCCTAGCCATTTTTAGCAGTTAATACAGCACATTATAATGTTAAATGGTTAATTAATGTTCTATTAATCATTATCTAGTTATAGTAATAATATTATGTGTTTCATAGTTAACAACTAATCTCTCCAATTCTTTGCTTCTAACATTTTAATGTATGACTTAATTATTAAAATTTAAAAGTGATTTTTCAAAAAGGGAGACCAGAGTTAACAAAAGCGAATTAAGGTAATATCTGTTCAAATTAATTGTTAAAAAATAATTTAAAAATTAATTAATTTGGTAGGTAATACATACAAAAATGGTTTACTGGTTTATTGTGGTATCCAGTATTAAAAATAATGTGTTGGCAGCAGTGAAATGAGGGAACATCAACAACATCTACTCTTCCCAACTTGAATGAATTATTTTACAGAGATATACAGTCATTACAGGTGCACCCTGAAGCCTGAAGAAGTCAGCTGGGAGTCTGCAGTAACAGCCGTTTGCCCAAAGTTGAACCTTCAGCCTGACGCAGTGACCCAAACTCAACTGTGCCCCAAAGGCAGACTGTAGTAATGTTCTTAATCTTCATCTTTGGCATGGCATCTTCCAGAACTGCCTAAGTGCCAGTTTTACCCTATTAATTTAAGCTCATATTCAGCCAGCCGTGCCTCTGGCTCTCTGATGCAACTCTCTGTCATTTCCACATTGCGCTCCAGCATTTCCAATGGTTAGCCAAGGTCAATCTACAGCTCACAGTAATGAATCTGATCGATGTCATGTGACTAGACTTTACAAACCCAATCACACAGTGTGCCTCCCTGCAGTGTGGGCGGTTTGGTTATAAAAACTAAAACAGCCTCCTCCACACTTTGAAGGAGGAAATCATACTTAGATACACTAATACCGGAGAGCCCGTCATCCCTGACATGTTTAAGATCCAGATTCTTCTTCTTTACAGCAAAAGCAATGAACATTACATTGCTAGCAAACACTAGAACTCAATAAGTTCAACACTAAAACTAGCTCTAGATCAGCACGTCCTGTAAAGATGGCCGACGCAGCATTCAGCTACACAAGTTTTTGCTGCACTTTAAAGCTCACAGTAAGCCATACTGTACTCTACGCCATATCCACTAGTCTGTGAGACCTTCGTTAAGATGTGGATGAGGTTTGAGAGAAGATTTGGTGATTTTTACAAAAACAGTTGGTGACTATTGAAGTCGAGTGTTTGTTAGCCTCACAGCTCCAGTTCTAAACTAAAGATGTATTGATATTTCATTAAGGCTGCATTGTGGCCCATATCATAGCGATAATTTAAACAAACTATTTTAATGTAAATAATGTAATGTGAAGTAAATTTTATGACCATCGGCAACCGTTACAGGGTGGCAGAGTGTGGCCAGCAGAGGGCACTGTTGGGTCTAGAAGAAGGAAATTTTGAGTGTACAAGTTAATAATAGGACATAATAGTAAATAATAAATACAATTAGTGGTTAAAGTATTAATTTGAGGCTGATATTTGTTATCAGCAAATAAAATATCAACTGCTGGTATATTGTGCATTTCTATCGAAACACGTAGAACATCTGGGGTATGAGGAACATTGTGTAAATATAAATTTTGAGTGACTCATTCTTTTAAGCTTTATCAGGCCTCTTCTGTCAGGTTTTGGATGGCTGGGGTTCTGGAGCAGGTGCCTTCATATTGCTGTCTAATCAAAAGGGTGTAGACACTTGATTTTATCTTTTATTACACGAAGGCCACTAAGCTCTGTAAAGTTCAGTACAAAATAATGTGCCAAGAGGTTATGAAGGTCAAGGCAGAGAGGGAGCAATATCTAAAGAAAGCCTCATCGTGATCACGTAGTTTAACCTTATCCAGCCAAACTCCACCAACAGACTTCTTCAACACAGCTCCAGTTCTTTTCTAATAACATCTGGCTAGTCTGCAACCCGCTAGCTGAGTTTACTGCCAGTCATGCCCAGAGTTTAGGGGTGGCAGAAGATGTGTCCCCGACTGACAACAGCTAAAATTGCTGTATCTTGTTACAGTTTATAACTTAAAGATTGTTTTATAAAGTGTTTATAGAGTAACTGCATGAAATAAATTAAAAATTAAGTCTTCAAAATTAACCTTTTAGAATTTTCACATCAGAAATTATTTATTACATGCTGCACAGCACTGAAGGGACTTTATGTGGATTCATCTTACAACTGCCACAGAAATAGCAACCACATATCCTAGCAATCACTTATTAACGCTCTAGCAACCACAACGCAACCACTAAACAACCATGTAGAAACAGACTAGCAAACACTTAGCAAAAACTAGTAACCACTTAGCAACCTCATAGCGACAGCCTAGTAACCATGTAGCAACCATGTAACAACCACATCGCAACAGCCTAGCAACTACGTAAAAACCACATAGCAACCGCCTAGTAACCACCTAGCAACAGCCTAGTGACTACTTAGCAACCACTTTGCAACAACACAGCATCCGCTTAACAATCACGTAACAACTATGTAGCAACCACATATCAACAGCCTAGCAACCACTTTGCAACAACACAACAACCACATAGAAACCCCGTAGCAACCACATATCAAATACTTTGAAAGCACATAGCACCCATTCTGTGTTTCCTTCAGGAAATGCACTTTATTTTAGGTAAAGTACCAACAATCAACCCAAACAATTGGGTCCCAGTAGTGATGTTTGCTCACAGGTCTGGATCTCTTTTTGGAAGCAATATAATACCTTCAATGACGGCAAGAAGCGACCCCTCCCCCATAAGATAAGGGTGGTATTAAGTTCCTATTACAAACACTCTGTACAAAATTGCAGTAGTGCCTCAACAGGGGTCACCTCATTTGCCTGCTTAGTGCATATATTACAGAATAATATTAGTATACGAGTTACCTTCATATTATTTGTGCTTCTCTGCAAGTAATAAAACACTGCTGTGCACAAACGCTCACATTTATGATGGAGATATGGTGAACGCACTGTTCTTGTGGAGGCGAATCTGCTTGACGAGCACTTTAGAATTAACCTAGAGACAATGAGGAGGGGGGTCATGAGTGATGGCAGTGATGAGAGAATGAAGGGGGGCATTTGAATAGCTGAACAGTGGGGTGGAGAGATGTCTGCAATTACAGCATATAAACCACTTAGGCATCTTCTCTAATTACATCTGCTGCTAAATAACCATAGTCCTTTAAAGAAAAGACACGTCTACTTCTCTACAAAACGACTGCATTTGGTAGACCGGTTGTCCGAGGTTTGGGACAACTCGACCAGGGCTGTGAGTGTTTGTGAAGTCTAACCTGAACTAGGTTTATGGCCCAAACTGAAGACTTAGCTCTAGTTAATGTGGTTTTAAAATCAACTGTCTTCAAATTTGTCAATACACATACAGTATTTTACTGTATAATGAATTACAGTATGAGACAGTAGAATAACTGCTGTTATGGTCATTTTACTGTACATGTAAGCATGTTACTGTTATTTTACAGTGTCTCCATTATAATTTAACAGTATAATAATGTTTATTGCATCATCTCACATTTTATTCCATTTTTTTCTTTAATTAGTGTGCCGATACTTTTTGTTATTTGCTAAATAATGAAGACCACACACACTCACCCACCTCTAAACTGCTTTCGAGGGCCTGATCTGGCCCAAACTAACCAGGCAGAGTGATGTTGACTTCATAAATTTTTGCTGCAGTAATCTTGAAAGGCCTTTACACCCCCCAGCCTCCCCCAAAGCTGAGGGAAAGGTGACCCGACTGGCTTGGAGATGAACTTGTTACAGGGCAATAGTGCATTTTTCTCATGGCTGTGGCAGCAGGAATTAATTACAATTAGCCTACAGGAGGAGAAACTCGATGCAAAATGTATTACACGCTGGGACCCCGTGTGCTTTCACCTCAGCACAGGTTGGGAGAAAACTCATAGCCGAATGCAGCCCAAGTCAGTCAGGGGACAGCAGAGGTGGGACCTTTGACCTCGGGAGCTCATTAGCAGTGCTGCCTCAGGCGATGTGGATATTGCAGCCTGAAACTACAGTTAATATCCCATGAGTCTTGGGAACAGGAGGCCACACATGCCTTATTGGGTACGAGTATGATGCCAATCAGCTTGTAGGAGAAATGTGTTGGCGTGAACCAAATTTGAAGAAAAATAAGATCAGGTGTTAGCACGTTACCTTCCCTCTGGCCTTCCACTCATCCAGATCTCTGCATATTCAAGAGACTGGGCCTTCATGCCTATTACTGATAGAAGTTTAACTCAAGGTCCAGTCGTCCTCAATCCAATCTACGCTACCACCGTGGACATAACTTGGGGGGACAGGGGGGACATGTCCCCTGCACTTTTTCAAAAGGCAGTTTTGGTCCCCTGCAATTTTTACCATCCTAAAACAATGTTACGCTATATTAAAATAATGCGAGCACTAGGACCCAGCGGAAAACAGGCAGCTCAAGCTGAAGCATGTTTCCCTTTAGAGCAGCAACAAGCTCATCAATTGGCTCAGCCATTTGTTGCTAACGTGTGATTGGCTGTCCTCGCTGTCACCATCTGGTTCACTGCCAAAAAGTCAAGAGCACACTTTTTAAGTGCGAGAGAGCGATTCACGCAGCACTCACAGATTTTCACTCAAACACTTCCAGCACACTCGCAAATCTTTTTATGCTCTTGCGCTCAGAATTAGCCACAAACATCCAATCAGAATGCAGTGACAGATTTTATAATTCGGTGTAAATAATGTGTATATATAATTGTAGTATAATTCTGTGTAAATGAGGTCTGTTGAACATAGATTCCAAACATAAGTGTAAAATTGGTGGTAATGAGTTGGAGTGAAGTTGACCAACAAGGTGAAACAAATTTGGGTGATAATTTTATGCTACATGCTTTTAACAGTTTATTAATATTAATATTAATGTTATTATTTTATTATTACTAATAATGATTAATAATTATTATTATGTTATTAATAGTGATTAATAAATATTAATAAAATATTATTAATAATAATTTGTAAGTAATGTATTAATATTTACTAATAATTAATAAAAAATATTATTAGTAAATATTAAGGGCCGTGCCCTTTGCCTGCCTCAAAGCTTTGCTGGTTCCAGCACGATATTCTAGGGCCTGAACAGAACCAGTTTTGCCGACTGAGAACCATTCTTTAGTAGCGGGAAAGCGCTGAACCAAGATTTTGGCACCAGCACCATGCAAGTGGGAACGAGGCATGAGAGTATGAGTCAGTGCCTCTAACAGCACACCCAGTGCACAGCGGTTCTGTCTGGGAGGAAGTTTGGAGGAAGATTTTATTTAGATTCGTGGAACTTTGGGAGTCAAACTCCAGCTGAAAGACAAGAGGGAACCTTTCGTAATTAACAACCCAAGCTGTTGCAACAACAGTGCTGTTATTGTTTCGACACTGGGCGACTCTCTGGGAGACCCACTCTGAAGGTAAATGAGTTGTAGCAGACGCTGAACCACAGTGAGCTTTATTACCAACATCCTCCATGTACACAATGTGTCCAAAAGTTTGTGGACACACCTTATAATGAAGGCACCTGTTGTTGACACAGATGCACAAATGCACACACAGCTTGTCTAGTCCCTGCAGAGAAGTACTGCCAATAGAATATGACTAAACATGAACCTGTTGGCACCATGCCAGGTGGGCTAGAGGGGTATAAAAACCTACAGAATTGAGCTATGGAGTTGTGTCCCAGTACTTTTTGTCTTTTTTTGACACTGAATACAATCAGATCCTCACAGCAATGCTTCAAAATCTGTTAGAAAGCCTTGCCTGGACAGTAGAGACAGTTACTCTAAACAATGAATGAGCAGGTGTCCCAATACTTTTGCTTGTGTAGTGGCTAGACCTTCAGTTTGGGCCTCCGGTGTCAAAACTCATGCACCTCTGCAGATGTTATTGGCATATGCCAGTGTTGTTGAAATTGAAATGCGTGGAAAGCCGCATTTGAGAAACAAACTTATTTGAGTTAAAAAGTCTGTTGTTAATTGAACTTCTGAACCTCTGGTTTTGGCAATTTGCAGCATTTTTAAACCCACACGTCGGCTGATATATTCACTGTTTCTCTCTGCCACCCTGGCAGCTTTTTTCTTTCATTTTCCCACCATCTTCATTATCCTGCAGCTCACTGAATAACCTCCCCATCACCTCATCCACACTGTGTGTACAGTACCTGTCAAAGAGTTTAAACACAGCTGCTCATAGAAGTCTCTCTTTAATGCTACAGAAGCCAGGCTTTATATCAGAAACTATTTACACTGAATAACAGGGTATACAGTAATGATCATTTCTGCTCGCATCCATATGCACTGACTCTGAGCAGATATTGTGTCATAGATGGAGGAATAATCCTCAGAAAGACATTGTCTTGTGTTGAGGACAATGCTAGCTATGCTATGCTAACATCAAGATGTTATTATAGTATTATAATAGCACCAGGCTAACAGCAACAAAATGAACATGAGTTAACTGGTCGTTACAGATGAAGCCTGTGAAAGACATATTAACATGTACTTTGAATTAGGAAGTGGCATCTTTAGTACAAAATCTTTCAGTTTAGCTCCTGAAGTCCTAGCCAATGGGAGAAGTCCTCAGGGAAACGGGAAGATGAGCGCAGGTTGTATAGGACGTGTGCCACCTCTGTAAAAGTACCCAAACAGGACAATGTTCAGTGCACTTGTAAAGATACAAGAGAATAGTAGTGAAGCAGTTCAAGGTCAAGAACAATAACTAAAATGTAAAAAATTAAGAACTAAAATTTAAAGAAATTAAGATTTCTTGACGGTTCACATTCACAAATGAAAGTGAGCTGTATCTGTAATGTGAACCAATCTGTCCCTGAAACGGCTCACATGTGCACATTGATACATGTATACACATCACCTTCATCATCAATAAGAAAAAGTGTCACATTTGTGCAGGGTTGCCAGGTTTGCAAAAATACAGTCGTAGATAAAACTTCAGAATTGGCGGTTTTCAGGGTTTTTGCAGTAAATAAAAGAAGAAGTTGAATGAGAAAGTAATATTTGAATAATATTTATGTTTTAAAGCTCATTTAAATTTTGATTTGGGCTAGTTTCTGTTTGTGTTGTGTGACTTTCTGTTACAAAATTGGTAGGAGATTTGAGGCATCTGGCAACCCTGTATTAGTGAGACTGATGTTAGTAAAACAGAGGTGTTAGTAGCTGATGTGTGATGGAGTTTTAGAGGATCTGGTAACCCTGT
>BRDA01077967.1:503-13003 GCA_036984385.1 Crenuchus spilurus
TCTCTTACTCGAACTCACGTTCACACACACACACACACAACACACACACACACACACACTTGCACTCAAGCTCATTCTCTCACACACACTGACTGCTGCTCTCTGCATCACTCACACAATCTCTCTTTCTCTCTCTCTCTCTCTCTCTCCATCTCTCCATCTCTCTCTCTCTCTCTCTCCGTCTCTCTCTCTCTCTCTCTCTCTTTCTCTCTCTCTCTCTGTCTTTCTCTTTCTCTCTCTCTCCCCTTCACATTTTCCTCACATTTCTCTTCGCCATGGCAACCGGACCCCATTTACGAAAAGTCCTTGCCTTTGTACTTGCTGCCTTTGTCAAGCACACTAATTTCTACACCTGATGTTTGCCCAGGTAAGAAAAAAAGAACCCTGGTATGAATGGATAGAGCACGGACACATTTTACATTCTCTAAGAACACTTAATTGAGTATTTACTACTGATGACCAATATGGGTTCTCAATGGCCAATGCCAATAATGATATTCACAGAGCAGGGTGGCCAAAATATAATGCCAATATTTTTTTACTTTTTCAGGAAAAAAAATTAGTAAAAAATATAAAAAATATCAAACTTGTTTAGTTAAGATGAAACGATTTTTCATTTTTCATTCTTTGTGTCAACTGAGCATAGAATAGTTCTGTAAGCTTGTTTAGCTTTTTGAAGGATTGGTACTGCTAAAGTTCCCAACTGCATTTAATTACTGTAAAATAGTATGTTAGTGCCAGAACAAAACCTAGTATCTCCATTTATCATGTTTTGTCACTTTTTTGCATTTTTTGAAAATACCAGCTGGGCTTTATATTGTACATTCTTTGGCCACTGACCATTAGAAATGACTTAAAATGAAATCTTTTTACGCTGACTTCCATTAAAAGTTGAAGTGTTTGTCTTCTGATGTTACCATTTTAGAGAAAATGTTTTGCTCTGACAGCAACAATAGTTATTAACAGTGGCCAAATAAATATACAGAGCTCTGAAAGCTAGAAACATGCCTCCCAGGAAACATCACATCCATTTTTTTCTCAGTGTACCCCAGAACCTATTGACTTCTGCTTATAAAATGGTGAATCTGGCACTAGGAGGTGCTCTACAATTGTCCTCAAGCAGCCACAGTTATGAGGATGTTTGTAGATGTACATGAAAATGTGCCTTTTTTGTTATTTGCCTCATAAGTGCAGGCAGGGAATTGAAAAATAATATTGGAAAATAAATCGGTTAATGGTGATTTTTTTTTTTAAATGGCAACAATCTGGCCGATTAATCAACCAACCAATGAATTGATCTATCACTATTTCCTACTAATGCAAAAGCTACATAACAAATGGAAATTTGACAATGAACACATTCTCTTTTGTATAGCATGTCTGTTCTTGGCTCTAGGTACCTATAATTACACTGCCTGATGGGCGACAACACTGCCTATGACAGCGATGGAATTTTATTCCTTCATAATCCTCAGAATACAGACAATTTTCTACTACAAAAATTAAAACACAGATTATTTCCAGAGAGGAGCAATGCATTGTTTAGGCACATTGTGTCGGACTGTACCAGAGGATAGTTCCTTTGTGCTACATAATTGATGTAGTGGCAGAGAACATATTGCACCCTCGCCACTCTCTCTCTCTCTTTCTCTCTCTCTCTCTTTCTCTCTCTCTCTCTCTCTCAGTGACACACACACATACAAAGAGAGAGAGGGAGAGAGAGGGAGAGAAACACACAGGACTCTTGGCTTCCCAAATGAAGTGCTAAATGAAAAAAATCTCTCTGGACATAAACCAGCAGGCCAGACCATGACAACATGAGGGATGACCGATAAGAATTGGCAGAGACACTCTGAATAGGAGCAATGGGAATAATACATAAGCCTGATCTTTAATTTAAGCTGGAGGAGAACAAGGGCAGATGGTGCTGAAGGTGAAAGGCGGATGAGTTAACTAGCCTCCATCTCTCCATGTCTCACTGTCCTTCAACTAAAACGAAGGAGAATAGATATCATGCTTGAAAGCTGTCCGCTGGGCATAGAGCCCACTGATACTGATGCCATTCACCTTAAATTCTAATTCTCACTGTTTTAGAGAAGCACAAAACCTAAATTAAATCAAACTTTCTCTGCACAGGTTTTAAAACCATATGCAATGGTCACTCACAAGCTCTATCACATCTCTATCTAATGTTGGCTCAGAAGGGCCAAGATACTAGCATTAGCCTACCCAAACAAAGGTTTGTGGACATCCTTTCTAATGAATCCATTCAACTACTTAAGTTGCACCCACTGCTGATGTACAAACGCACACACACACAGCTGGTCTAGTCCCTGCAGAGAAGTGTAGAATAAGACTCTTTGGAGCAGATAAACATGAACCTATTGATGCCATGCTTAATGTTAATGCCAGGCATGGGCTACAGCTGTATAAAGCTCCCCAGCATTGAGCTGTAGAAGTGGAAATGTGTTGATGGTGCACCTTCTAGTACTTCTGGGGAGTCTGGGATGAGGTGAGGTGATCATCCAGCATCCTGACCTCACTAATGCTCCTGTCAATGAATACAATCAAATTCTCACAGCAATGCTGCAAAATATAGTAGAAAGCCTTAGTTAGAGAGTAGAGACAGTACACTCTTGACACCTGATTTTGGAAGAAACAATGAATGAGCAGGTGTCCCAAAATCCAGTAATGGATAATGGATAATATACAACCAATATACAACCAAATACAACCAATTTTTTTGCCAATTTGTATCCCCTTCCCAATGTAGTAGTAGCCAATTAGCCCCACCCCTCTGTTAGGCCTCTCCCCATCACTTTTGCACTGTCTGACTCTTGGAGGGTGAAGACAAGCACAAGTTTCCTCTGTTGCCTGTGATGCAGCCACCACCTCTTTTCAAACTACCGCTGATACACCATCACTGGGGAGCCAACGCATTCGGAGGAAAGCGCAGGATTCCCAGCTCTGAATGGACCAATCAGTAGACGCCTGAGCCAGCAGACATTGCAATGTGAAAGTGATAGGGAGACTGAGCGCCATCTACCCGCCCAGAGAGAGCACTGCCAATTTTTACTCTCTTAGGCCTCGGCTGGCAAACAGCATGACCGGGATTCAAACTCACAATCCTCTGGTCATAGTGTCAGCGTCTTAGCCTGCTGAGCCACTCAGAGCCCCCTGATACAACCAGTTTTTATGCTGCAAATACTGCCTGCTTAAAGTTGTTTTGGTACTACAGTGGGTGTTAATACTGACATAATATTCTAGTATTGTTACATAATGTCTCGCACAATAGGCTATAGCTAAGTCCTGCAAAAGAAGAATATAGTTGCAAAAAAATTGTACAGAAACATTTGAAACATGGCCATTTTTCCTCAGACAAGCTTGGAAAGGTTACGTCAGCATGTACTGCATTAAAACCAGCTGTCAAACATGTCTACATTCTGAGAAAACTGCTCCTACACACACTGTCTCTTCTCTCTTTTCTTCTCTTTGCTTCTCTCTCTCTCTCTCTCTCTCTCTCTCTCTCTCTCACACACACACACACACACACACAGATGTCTATCACCTGCACTCAGGCCTCAGTAAAATAATGATCTGCCACCTTCCCCAATTGGGCCCAGAAAATTCTCGGGAGAAATCTCTTTTTCTGTTGGGTGCTGCTCCCCACACATTAAAAGAGGAAAACTGAGAAACCCTCACACTAAGGTGTGAAGAAGGGAAAAAAGCAGCCCAGGCTTTGTGCATACACAAAAGAAATTGAAGTCGGGATTTTGTCAGAACGGTTCAAATTTCACAACTGCAGGCCACCGCTAGTGCAGAGGAAAGCACTAAAAAAAGACAAACTTCAAACAGGTGAAAGAGAGGGGGAAGGACAGTACATCAGAAGGGTCCATTACTTCAGATAGGCTCCAGAGGCCCTGGGTAGGTTAACATGAGCATAACCCGACATTCATGGTAACAGCATGTATATTTAGCCCTCTGCTTGTCCTATGAGACAGTCGATTCTGACACCCAATCTCAGCGCCCAAAAACTCCAAAAGAGAGGCTAAATATAACTGTCTCAAGTGACAAAAGAGAAGGGACAAGGCCCGGGATGACCTACATTCCATGCACCAGGCCATGCAGACGGTTGCTGGTTTGCAAACAACTGCAACATCATGAAATTGTTTTCTTTTCTTAATAAAGAGCTTTTGATATGAAAGAAAATATTCACATCGCTGCATTTCTGTGTCTACACAAGACGAGGCAGAGCCAACAATGCACATGTGGGAGAGCTGAAAGGCTGAGACAATTTTTCGCTTATCAAAGGCCTGAGATGACAGCCAGATGCAGAAATAGGACCTTTGATATTGCATCCTGACAACAGAGAGTGTGCGTTTGTGCGTGTGACTGACATTTATCAAAGAAGAAGCATTCTTTTTTTTACAGCCCTTGAACCAAGCTTTGACAGTTTATGTTTCAGTGTTACCCTTCTTAATATCTTTGGGGATCAGCCAAGCCAAAAAGTAAATAAAACTTGATCAAGCACTCTGTTTATACACTAATCAGACACAGCTTTTCTCCTGAAACCCCCTTTTTTGTCGCTTTTTGTCAACTTAGCTGAGTTTCATTTGAGAACACACTGCAGACGGCACTCTGGGAGTCAGGAATTAGAGTTGCAGAGATGTTTGTGACACTAGGATGCATAAAAAGTGTCCCATTAAGTAAAATGAAGAACATTTATGTTATGGTCTAGACTCACAGCCTGGCAGACTGTTACATAAGAAACTTTGACAGGTCAAGAGTCTGACAGACATCACACTGCTCCCATGTGGAGAAACAATGCCATTACATGAGTTTTCAGGCATGTCCAAATGTTTGTGGACAGACTTGCTCCTTTAGGTTGAGATGTGTAAATGCACACACAGCAGGTTTAGTCCCTGTAAAGATATTCTGCCAATAGAATACGACCATCTAAAGCAAATGAACATGAAACTATTGGCATCAAGTCTAATGTTAGTGGCTTAAAACCCCCCCAGCATACGTAACGTAGAGTTGAGCTGTTCTCTCAATGCAATCAAATCCTCACAACAATGCTACAAAATGTAGTAGAAAGTCTTCCAGCAGGGACAATATAAACTCTTTTTTTCATCTCTTTATTTCAGAAAAGACACAATGAATGAGCAGGCGTCCCAATACTTTTGGCCAAATAGTGTGTGTACTACAGGACGGAACAGGTCACCTGACTGTTTTCCATTCACAATAAAAGAGATGAGATGACAATATGTCTTGTGGCACAAATCTTGAGTTGTAAGATGAACCCACATAATGTCCCTTCAGTGCCGTGCAGCCTGAAGTAAATCATTTCTGAGATTATCTAAAAGTCTCAATTTTTTGTATTTATCAGTAAATAAGCATCAACATCCATCCATCCATTATTTTATCTGCTTAATCCTTGATCAGGGTCACGGTGAGTCCCATAACCCCTCATCGGGGGCCAAGCATTACAGACCATCCTAGCCAAGCCCAAGACAGGGTGCCAATGCACACACACACACACAAACAATTTATACCCAATTCGCCTGACCTCGATGTTTTTTGGGTTGCGGGAGGAAACTGGAGACCCCGGAGGAAACCCACATGAACACAGAGAGAGCAGGGAAACTCCACCCAGATGCCCTGAATGTGCTAACCACCAAGCCACCGTGCCGCCAGCATCAACACTTTGCATTTATTTAATGAAGTTGCTGGTTAAAAGCCCTTTAAAAGAGGTTAATGTCCTTTGTTTTGCTAGGAATGGACCCCATAATGATGTGAGAACGGGGAGGCTGGAGTTTTGATCAGCTTGGCTGATGGAGCCTGAAGCCGGACCTCCACTCTTTAAATGACATGAGTGAGAAGTTGAGAGAAGTCATGGATGGTCAGAAGAATTGGGAGGTGCCTGGGTGGCGGGGGGGTGTGACGTTTTCATCACAAAGGGTATGTAGAATGAAGGCTTTATTTAGAGCATTAATGAATGAGAGTCCCAAACATCTGTTATTACATAACATCCTGAATGAGCAGATGTCCCAATACTTTTGTCCTATAGTGTAGCTTCACAAAGTCTTGAGCTAGAATCCTTAACAGTGCTGCCCTTTGATTAGACAAGATATATATGAGAATGTGAACTTATTAACTTCTCATTAGACAGCAAACAATTAAAAAATTGTAATATTTCCTTTTTGATGTTTGCAATTAGAGAGTCAGTTTGCTCCCCAGCAGAGGAAAATGGCATGTTTGTGATCATCTGACAATCATTCCCTTTCGCTTACTAAAACAACATCACTCTGATCTATCTTCGCTTCTGCATCTTAGCTGAGACTCAACATTCATCTTCATTAAAACACATTGTGTGTGACTGCACATCTCTCTTCCCTGTGGATCCCATCAATCCCATGCACAGGCCTATAGCCGATCGCTCTGCCGTGTCTAACAAATTGTAATTAATCTCCAATAATACCAGAGCATGATGAGAAAGCAGATAATAAAGACTGATGAATTTCATTGTGACCCTGTAGCGCGTCGCTGAAATGGCTACGAGTCTGCACGAGCATCACAAAGTCATGTTGACACACAATCAATGTACAGCAGAAGAAATTATAGTGATCAAGACTATTGAGTGTTTTAGACTGACTGCTAAAGCCCTGCTAATGCAATGTCATACACTCGTTCACTGCACTACCATTCGGTCCTATATAATTACCATCAAGACTTGTCTATCCATTAATTCTCCTCTGGTCACCTTGCCACAATAGAGGCCACAGAAATCAATCCAGAGAGGCAGACAAAGCCTCCCTCACAGGGAAATGAGCAGCTAACGCCGAGAGAGAGGGAAAAGATGTGGGGGGAGGAATGACATGAAAGAACAGCTCTCATTAAGATTCATTAATAAGCAAATGACCAGGCTTTGGGTCAGAGAACATACTGTAGAAGTTAAGCAAATTAGACGCGAACCATGACTAAATGTAATAAATTACTACGCAGCAACTTAAATCACTTCTCAACTTATTCTGCGGGTGGGCTGGAGCTGCACAAGTCTCCCAGGATTTTCTGCAACATCGGAATGCGAGCAGCCTCCATCATAGAGCCTCTTACATCTTACATCTTCTGTGTTATGTTCAATTACATGATGGTAACCTCACAGTCAACCTCTTCAAAAATGCCTCAACATGTGCTTGGACGGATGCGTTATCAACGCTCTAAGGAGATGCATTTGTTGTGCCAGTTATTATGCTGAGAACAAGCATTTCTCCTGGCACGATCTGTCTGCAAAGCCGATCCTTTCATTGGATGAATGACCTCCGAGGTGATAGATATGGCTTTGGGGGCTTGGAAAACAGTTTGCTTGTAATTAGGTTTTGCTGTTAAGACGGCTCTAATCCGCCTCCATTCAAGGGTTCGACAACACAACAACAGTGTAATCCTTTCCTAGCCGCATGCCCTCGCTGAACTGATTATTTAAGACTGGCCGGTTAAAAGCTGACCTCCACTTTTTCTCTCCCACAGAAAAGACCCAGATCAAGCGGCTGTTTATTGCTGAACAGGTATAGGCCTACTACTGCACACATTGTAAACAAGTGTGCACTGTAAGCACTGTTTTGTCATGATTTTAAAGTCCCAGATGTTTCAGATTTAGAGTAATAGTGCCACACAACATTAGAATATAGTGAAAGATGAATGTCATGATAGAATGTTACACTTATATAAAGCTTCTCTAAAACCAAATTATGCTTAGCTATTACCACAATCCTTTTACACACTCAACCACACACACCGGTGATAAGCGGCAGCCAACCGCGCACAACATCTCAACCAGGAGTGACCGTTCACCTGGAGGACTGCATCCAGCACTTAGGGCATCACCCAGGACAGAGTGCCAACCATATCTGGGCATACACACATACATACACACACACACACACATTCATTCACATACACCAGGGTCATTTAGAGTAGCCAGTGACCTAATTTCCATGTTTTTGGACTGTAGGAGGAAGCCAAGGCAGACACCTGGAGAACATGGAAACTCCACCCAGATGGAGACTTGAACCCAAGACCTCAGCACTGAGAGCTGAGTGTGCTAAGCACCAAGCCACCGTGGCACCAAAAATGTTCATTACTATTTAGAATTTAATTAAAAAAGTTAAAATATATAAATAATATTCTTCAAAAATAATATTTTATATTTATTACATGTAAAGTTTTTTGGGGTTTTTTGGTTTTTTTTTGCCAATTTTCTCCCCTTTCCAATGTGGTATTAGCTAATTAACCCATCCCATCCACTAGGGGACTCTCCCCATTACTTTGCATTGTCCCTGAGTCTAGGAGGGTGAAGACATGCACACACCTCCTCCACTGTGTGTGATGCAGCCACCGCCTCTTTTCTAACTACCGCTGATACACCGTCACTGGGGAGCCTAACGCGCTCGGAGGAAAGCACAGGATTCCCAGCTCTGAATGGACCAATCAGTAGACGTCTGAGCCAGCAGACATTGGAATGTGTGAGTGATATAGAGAGAGAGCGCCATCTACCCGCCCAGAGAGCGCGCAGACAATTTTTACTCTTTTGGGCCCCGGCTGTTGATGGCAAATAGCATGACCGGGATTCGACTCGCAATCCTCTGGTCATAGTGTCAGTGTCTTAGCCTGCTGAGCCTCTCGGGGCCCCTTTTCTGTTTTATTGTTGATCAGTTTGACGTATTATTAGAATATTTCATTTTGAATAAATTACTATTCAAACAGCATTAAAAGGAAAAGTGCTTCAAATATGCCACTTATGTGTAATATATATAAAATATGCATAGTCATGTCACAATATTATAACCACCTACTGAACCTAATAGTGGGAATAACCACCCTTGGCTTGGATGACTCTAGTGAGACATGGCACTGACTGTATGAGGTGATAGAAGGCAACTGGAGCCAATTCCAACCGTAGCAGGTCACTCTGTACCACTCGCAGGAGTCATTGTTCTCCTCTGGCATCAATTGTCATTGGAAGATACTCAATGTACAAGAAGTCCACTCTCGGTACACCTTCACTATGGCGACTCTAGAACATCTCACTCTTCACTTAGCACAGTATTATTATGTTCTTTTGGACATCAGTCTAATCGAGCCCTTTGCCCATGATGATAGTTTAACACTCTGCATCTATGACATACTGGGCTGAGCTCATTCCAAAACAGTGATGGTCAAAATATTCTGATATGATTGTTTTTGACATTTTTGCAATAAATTATGAACAAAAATTTACTTTTTCCACAATATTCTAATTTGTGGAGATGCACTATTGCAATATATCAATGACAAAAACACACAATTTACACAACTAGCAAGTTCTCTATTAGTGATACAAAGATATTCATGGGCAGCTGTGTAATCCAGCATTTACTGACTAGGATATTAAGTGCCAAAGGTGGGGATTACGTTCTTTAACATAATTTATCTTGAAAGTAGGTTAGCCTACATTCTGAAGAGCCATGCACACTTAAAGGATTAGAGCAGCCCAGTATTAACTCACTTGTTTAGCTAATGAAGGTAATAAGGATTGACTGCTATTGTGGGCTATATTCTATACAGGTTCTGATCCACAGCATGTATAAGAGAGGCTTTAACTATGTCCACATTCTGTATTTTTAAAATTAATTTAGGTAACTGTTGAATTGATGGAGGGAGGGGATTTGTACGCAAAATCTCAAGGGCTGAGTTTGATGCTAAATGTAATTTCCAGTTAATGTGAACACATAACATTGTAAAAGGCCTCTGATGTACACATTTGCTCCCTTATTGTATTAGCATGGAACTCAGGGAGGGAACCAATGAGAAAAGAAAGGCGTGTATATATGCTGTAAAGCTCCACAAAGAGTGATTTGCTGTGCCGAGTAGTGAACATTGCTGAGTTATGTTTTATAATGGCTCATTTCATACCTTCGCTAATAGGATTTCGCCTCACTAACCGTCATGCCTTACATGATGGAGAGCTTGCGAAAACAACTCTCAGCTGGCTTTCCACAAAAGAGAAAGCATGTAGCTTCTGCGAAGCAATGGCAGGCTCAAAAAACAACCTGCCAAATGCTAAGAAATACATCAGGACGAATGTCATTCTTTGACACACCTCTAACATTCCATTACTATTCCCAGAAGAAAAGAAAAAAGACGTCTGCTGTGCCATTTTACATTTTGCACAAAACTATGACTAAAAAATGACTCTCATACCTGAGCAGCTTTCAGATATCAACTATGCAGCATTTTTCTAGCTACATCAATGAGCCGAATAACTTGAGAACAGCCTAGAATTTGGAGTGCCTTCTCTTCCCTTCATCTACTCACAGCTCTCCTGTTGGAATTCTCATTTGAATGAGCATCATGAATTAAAGAAACCTCTAATCTCATCTCCGACACTTCGTCAAAACTGATCTGAAGTCAGAGGGCAATGTAATACTGCCGTCTGGTGCCACTGCTAAACTTTAATGAAATATTCATGTTCATTTAATTAAAGCTTCTTCTGTACATCTTGCCATGAGTTATGACCATAACATTAGAAGAAGTGCAGGCTTGATTAATAAGTACCGCAGGTTGTACTACTACTATACAGCACATACACTTACTGACCACATACACAGTAAATCTACCAGTGTTAAATCAACACTATTAGAGTTAAATTAACACTGAGGGTGTCAAAATGTAACACCCTCAGTGTTAATTTAACTCTAATAGTGTTGATTTAACACTGGCAGATTTACTGTGTACCTTTTATTAACACTCATTATCTACTTTATCAGCTGCACTGAGCATACAGGTACACTGTGCAGTTCTAGAACAGGTCATTTGGATGGTGGATCATTCTCAGCACTGCAGTGACACTGATGTGGTGGTGGTGTGTTAGTGTGTATTGTGATGGTAACAGACACAACAAAGCAGCTGATGTTTTTAATGAAGGACCAATGAAGCACTAGAGGACCAACACAAACTGTGCAGCAACAGATCTAACAGTGTTTAAAATGCCCAGCAGCTCTACTGTCTGGTCCACTCATATCAGCGCAACACACCACCACCACATCAGAGTCACTAAAGTACTGAGAATGATCCACCAACCTGCTCTGTGTGGGTCCTGATCATTGAAGAACAGAGTAATAAAGTACACAGAGAAACAGATGGACTACAGTCTGTAACTGTAGAACTACAAAGTGCACCTATATGATCAGTGGAGCTGATATAATGGACAATGAGTTTAGATACAAGCTACGTGAACCTAATAAAGTGGCCAGTAAGTGTATATACCTCAGCACAATCATAGCAGGTCACCTGGTTGTTTTCCATTCAGAGTGAAAGAGGTGAGATGAAAATATGTTTAGTGATGTGTTGCGCATGCAGACAGCAGAGTCATGCTTCTTTCCTCTCTGCAGCGCCGAGTGGCTCCCTCTGCATATAAACTCTGCATTTCCATAAACGTTTATAGTGTTTCACTAAGCTGCACTGATATTAAAACAATATCTCCCCACCCTCTGCTGCCCTGTGCCTCACCAGTGCATTTCAATTAAACCTGCAGAGAAAGGACATGAGCCCTACACACTTTCCCCAAATTTACATGCTGGCTTTGCATTCTGAACACAACTGGGCATGTTTTTAAAGATTTAATCAATGAGGCCTTTCCTCTCCCCCTATCAGGTAGAAATCTCAGTGGTGTTCTGTGCTCTCCACAGCTAAATCTCTTTGTTTTCACTGACAGGGAATGGTGAAAGGATCCTTGCTAAACTGATGCTAAGTGACGCATCAGTTCATTAAACACCTGCACATAACACAATACCGGTAGTGCACTGAGACAGTGAAATGGCTTGCTACTCACCTAATACCAATTGTAAAGGTCTGCATGTGGGTAAACCTAACTTATTCAAATATACTAATGCATCTTCAGATACTAAATTATTGTGAAAAGGTTCATTTGGCTTCATAGTTTATTAAAAAAAACGTCACATTTTATATTCATGACATATAAAGTGACATATTTCAAGCTTTTGTTTATTTTAATGTTGATGCCATTTGAATAGAAATTTACTCACACCTCTTCTAATCATCTGAGGTTCTATATGTCAGATTCTTTGGACTATAAGCCAGAAAAAAATAGGCTTGCAATATGTCACTTTACATGTAATAAATATAAAATATATGACTGTTTACATTTTTTATTACCACAAACATTTTCACGATATTTTATGTTTTTAGATGCAGTAGTATGTCTAGTATGAAATCAGTTTTAAAATGTTTAGACATATTTATTTACTTATACAAACCTTTAAAACAGCAATGTGCAACAAAATTAAAAATGTAACTTTTAATTTAATGAAAGTCAACTTCTTACAAATGAAATGACATGAAAGAATGTGATTACGAAGGTAAATTTAAGAAAAAGTAGACTTTTGATTTATATTATCTAGAAACAACCTAGAATTAGCATTTTAAATACATTTTGCAATAAA
>BRDA01077978.1:0-12765 GCA_036984385.1 Crenuchus spilurus
CTGGATTGTCTTAATTTTAAAGATTTTTTATGGAAGGACATTTTATGGGAAAAAATGACCTTTTCCATGTTTTCACACCTATTTTTGGGTACCTGAAGTGCCTACCAGCCCTCAAACTGAAAAATTAAAGCCCAGTCAGTGTTTTGTAAGCTGTCTGGGTCTGAAAATGTGAATTGTAATGACTGCTTCACGATTGGGCTCCCCTTGCTCTGCAATAAGGGGACTTTTAGCTAGGCCTCCACCTTGTGGCCATTTTATATTTACACATAATGTAGCTGGCTACGGAGAAACACAAAACCTGCACATCATTAGAAAATGGGAGAGTGGAGTGTAATTATTTTTGAATGCAAAAACTTGTTGTGCTAGTTTAGCTGTGCTGTAGTGAGGTTGTTTTCACAGACTGGATCTGATTCTCTAAAATCTTGTCTGTGCGAGTTAAGTTGTGGTTAAGTTAACTTCTTATTCATCAGCACCTTATTTCAGCTTAGTTCCACTGGCAGCAGTGGTGTGTGTGTATGTAAGTGTGTGTGTGTGTGTGTGTGAGAGAAAGAAATAGGTAGATAGATCAGTATGGATTACTGGTTAGTGTTTGTGTGTGACCTGAACTGGTATTACGCTGATAACACTGTTACGACTGAGCGAGAGAGCAGCGGGTGGTCAGGAGAGGTTAAGCCAGTGAATGAAGGCACAGAGCGACATAAGTGAGAACTAAGCAGTAAATCAGGGAAAACGTTTTGATTTAAATGCTGAGATTGTTGTGTCTCTCTCTGCTGCCTGTGTGTGTGAACTCTGCCCTCTGTACTGAAAGGGGTCAGGGTTCATAAAACCCTGCCTCCTTAAATCCTGACATTCATCAGACAGGTCTAAAAATGCCTCAAACAAGCTTATGTGACGACTAACCCCTGAGGTATTTTGACCAAAAAATGTGACCAGTGTTTAATTTAAACCCTCATTTAGAAGTTAACAAGTTAATATGAGTATACTGTGTGTGTTATATTCTAAAATGATGCCTAAAGTTGTGTCCTGTGGTCAAATATTTAATCAAATGGATGTTGATGTCTTGGAGTCTTTGAAAAGTTTTTAAATGTATTGCTGAATAATAGCCCTGCACTTTAAAGGGGTGTGTCTGGGTGTTCATGGATCACATGTGCCTGGTAACACAGGAAAAAGCAGCCAGGGCACATTATTGTCTCATTTGCAGCGCTTCCAAAACTGCACGTCTGCTCTCTGATTGGTCCCTGCGCTTCCTGGCTGCCCTGTTGGTCCGAGGTTGAGTGGGTGGGGTCCTGAAGTGTGTGTGCAACAAGAAATAAGATGAGGTTTTTCAGTTGAGCAGGGTTAGTCTGTGGGCGTCCTCGCAAGTGTTCTGCCTCCTCACGTCTGTGCTCGGTGAGTATATTTAAACCTCACATCTCTCAACCTTCAGCCGTAGGAATTCTCTTCAGTCAGTATAAAGCTGTCAGGCTGAGCGTTGCGCGTAGGAGTGGGCGAGTGTGAATGTTTCCACCCGGCGTCTGCGAGGTGGAAATGAGTCACATTCTGAACTAAGCCTGAGCTTAGTCTGGGAGTACGAGCTTATTTAAGGACGTTTTCTGTAGGATATGGAACATCAGTGTTGACCTTGCTTCTGCACTCACTTGTATGTACTTCCCCTGGAGGAAGACACACACAAGCTGACTTCTTTTTAGAGTTTTTTCCCCTCCTTGTTGATTGAACTGCAGCCTCGTGATCTCTGCAAATGACAAGCACTGCGTGGATTTCTCTCCTGTGGGTAAAATAACCTGCTTAATGTCCCACTTTGTCACTCAAACTGGCTTCTAGCGTGGGCTTAAGTGGAAGGAGGGAGGGAGAGGCAAGCAGGGAAAGTAGCTTTGCATTTGGCAGAGATTAGCTTATGGAGAAATTGCAGTAGGACAGAGGTGACGGTTGTTTTTAAAAATCCTGAGTGAAGTCATAGAGGTGAATTGTGTGCAGATATGTGACACACACTTGAGATTACAACAACGGGGGTCCTTCACACCATCGGGAGAGTGGAAAGTTAAGCATGCACACATATGCCAGGTTCTGCCTTCACTTCTAATACTTCAGTACCACAAAATAATGTCTTCTGCTGAAATATCAGTTCTTAAAACTGCGTGTTGATTTTATATAATAGATTGTTTACATGCATTTTTCATTAATAGTTCTATCTTCAGCCATTAGACTCTTCCACTCCAGCATTAACAAGTAATACAAGGGATCGACAGAGGCCCTGAGTGGCTCAACGGGCAAAGACGCTACCACTATGACCCGAGGATCGCGAGTTCGAATCCCAGTCATGCTGTTTGCCATCAATAGTCGGGGCCCAAAAGAGCAAAAATTGGCAGTGCTCTCTCTGGGTGGGTAGATGGCGCTCTCTCTCTCTCTCTATCACTTTCACATTGCAATGTCTGCTGGCTCAGGTGTCTACTGATTGGTCCAATCGGAGCTGAGGACCCTGTGTGCCTTCCTCCGAGTGCGTTAGGCTCTCCAGTGATGGTGTATCAGCGGTGGTTCGAAAAAGAGGTGGTGGCTGCATCACACGCAACGGAGGAGGCTTGTGCTTGCTTGCACCCTCCTAGAGTCAGGGACATTGCAAAGTGATGGGGAGAGGCCTAATGGAGGGGATGGGCTAATTGGCTACTACTACATTGGAAAGGGGATAAAAATTGGCAAAAACCTAGAAATAAATTATAAAAATAAAAGAATAAATACATAAAAAATGACAGTATATTGCCTTGCTTACAGTATCACATTAAATCACAATATGCTGAATTGTAACTACTGTGTCATCATGACATGTATTGTCTAGTGATTGGCTGATATGGGTTTTTCAACTAAAAATATTTGTTTACTTGAGACGGAAGGATGGGTTTATTGACACTAGGGGGAGCTCTAATTGTTCTACAACTGCCACACTAATAAGGCTGCCAATGTGCTTGTACATGTGCCATTTTTTGTTTACTGGCTTTGAACCTCAAAGCAATTATTTCAAAATAGCAACAATCTGCCTAATTAATTGGTAAATAATTGCTAATTGTATCACCACGTTCTTAATAAATACAGCCGTAAATAATTAAGATGCAAAGAAAGTTATTCAGAGTGGTTTACTGAGAAACGTACTGATTCTGATTTATGTACATTGATGATAATAACGAACATTGTAGTGCATCTCAGAAATTTCTCCTCCATGCAGGTGTTTTAAAATAACTTTTAGCCCAGAACTTTATCTAAAAACAACATGTCCTGCCTACAGTCATCAGATAAAGCAGCCATGAGAGCTTTCTGTGAGCTTTCTTAACTTTCTGACATCTGGTTCCTGTCTGCCGTGAACATTTCTGGCAGTTTCTCTAAAGTGATGCTTTTTCCATGATATCTGAATAACATTTCTTTACACCTCATTCATTTGTGAAGAAAGAGTTCCCCTTTTACAGCCACGGGAGGAACTAAGGGTGAGCATCTTTACGATGGAGGTATATTACTGTGGTCTGTTGATATTAGGAAGTCAAGTGGGAGAGTAAACATGCTGCTGTTTGCTCTCCAAGTTCCTGCACTCAGAATGCTGCATTTGATTGAAGTCATTAGTGTTATTGCATTAGGTTTAATTGGCTTCCATTTCCAGGACTAAACATCCTCTGCAGTGCGGTGGTCTGTTCTGGTGTGTAGTTCATTTGTTTCATTTGCCCCGTTCTCCTCGGTGTGTTAACGAACTTACTTCTTGTAATGCTTCAGTTGTGTGATTTTCTTGTTTTTCTTACTTTGTCCACAAGAACTGGTTTTCCAGCTAAATGGAAAGACACACAAATGAGCTCAGTGGAATGGGATGATGGCCAGAAATAGTGCTGCCAGTAAAACATACCCAGTTGAATGCTATCCAAGCTACTCCAGCTTTGGATAGGATGTTTAACTTGTGCTTTTTAGGAGGTCCTGAAGTTTATACATATTTTCCTCTGGTAGTTGTTTGCTGATATTTGATGACAACATTTCAGGAGAACAGTAGATTCAGTGGAGTTTTACTAGTTAGGTTACGGAGCACCTAATTGTACATTTTAGCAATTTTGCTTAGTTTAGTAATACAGTGGAACCTTGATTTATGAGTTAAATTTGTTCTATGACCGAGCTCGTAACTCGTTTTGCTCGTATATCAAATTTTATTTCCCCATTAAAATGAATTTAAATGCTATTCCAGCCATTGGGCGGCACACTGGCTTAGTGGTTAGCACGTTTGCCTCTCAGCACTGAGATTTTGGGCTTAAGTTCCCATCTGGGCGGAGTTTTGATGTTCTCCTCGTGTCTGTGTGGGTTTCCTCCGGAGACTCCGGTTTCCTCTCGCAGTCCAAAAACAATGGAAATCAGGTGAATTGGCTACTCTAAATGGCCCTTGTGTGTGTGCATGAATGTGTATGTCTGTGTTTGTGTGTATATCCAGATATGCTTGGCACTTTGTGCTGGGTGATCTCCCTCATGCTGGGCGGTCATTGCCGGTTGAAAGCATGTTGTGTGTGATTGGCTGCCACTACAAGCCAGTGTGTGGTTGAGTTCTAAGCGTGTAAACTGATTGTGATAATTGTAAAGCATCCTTGGGTTTGAGAATGGTGCTATGTAAGTGTAAAGTTTGTTTGTTCAACATACTTTTCTCGCTTTCATTTGCAAGATGTTTTAATAAAATCCTGTCCAAAGAGCTTTTTCTTCCTCCATTTGAAAATATTTAGCTTGTAACTCTATCTCCTCGCATCATCAAAGCAAAAAAAAAAAAAAAAAAATCTATCGTATCTCAGAAAAAACATAAGTTGGGTCACTCTTAAGTCAAGGTTCCATTGTAAATAAGAGAGTACTATATATGTAATATATTTTTTTAAGCTGTGATTGTTATAGAGGAAGTAAAAAAAATATTTTTAAATATATATTTAATGTAAGTTGCAAATATTATTTGACATGAGTTACACATTCCTTATATGACACATTGATGTAAACAGGTCTTCTTGGATATAAAAACTAAACTGGCCGCTGTTCCAGTTTACTCTTTATGTTGGATCACCTCATAGCTTGACATGATCATTGTTCTGAAAGGGGACATAATATTAATATAAAGTATATTATATTATTATAAATATAATATAATTACATAATAATATTACATAATATTATTATAAAGTACTTTTTAGTGTTTTTGCACTGCTTACCAACTCATAAACTGTGAAATAAGAGAACACTGTCACTTTTTGTTGGCTGCCTATTTCAGACAACCTGAAACTTCTCAAACTGTTCAAATATTGCTTACCTAATTGGGGGCTCGGCCCCCCATATCAGTATCTCCAGCCACAACTTTGCCATTTTGAGACTCTATAAAGCTAATCAACGAGTGCTCTCCATTCTTAAGTACCATCCACGAAGTGTCTATAATCTATTAAGGTTGCTCTTAAAAAATTGATCTGTGTACCTAAAAAGGTTTCTGTGCTTGTTTTTGTGTTCAGTGGTTGTCTCACTCTCTTTTTCTCTCTTCTTACTCGACACACACTCTTTCTCGGTCTGTGTATGTTTATAAGATAATGAGCATAAAAGAGACAAAACAAAAAATTATCTTCTTATTCAAAGTTCTGAAGTAGCTGAAGTTTTAAGCTTTGTTCTTTTGCAGACACGGGGAGAGGGGAACAAATGATAACAGCTTAATCCTTATTGGCTGGTTTGAAGAAAGGGTAGGGCAAGCAGGCACTCAAATCTGAAGTGGGTAGAGAAAGGGTGTCTTTTTTTTATATATATAATCCTTGAGATATTCTGACCAGAAAATGTGACTGATCACCTGGGTACTGTTAACCTGTATTACCTATTGTCAGTTTTTTATTACTTACCTTGGCTTAAAAGCAGGGCTGTCTGTTCATATGGTGGCATCTTTACAAACATATTTGAGCCAATCCATGGCTCAGCTGTGGATAACACTTGGGTGGTTTCTCTGCTTTAACAGGCATTGAGAAGGTCAAACGGTGGTGCTTAATAAGGTCTCTGCTGGTCTGTTTTGTTGATTACTATCTCATCCATTCTCATTAGCCACCCTGTCAGCCTCAGAGCCATGCAGGGATGCACAGCAGGACCTACAGGATGGCCCAAGTTTAACTGTAGAGCTCTTTTTTTTCTTTAACTCTTACCTGCCTTATTTATCCAGATGATGCCTTCAAGCATTTTGGACTATTGAGCTGTGACATTCACAAGGTTATGTTTTACTAATCTGTTCAGCCTCTGTAAAAAGATTTGAAAGTTGCAGCTGTCTGGAGTTCAGTAAAAGCTCTGGATTTCATATGAGTTGAGGAGAACCAGTTTGGTTGGAAACCAGACTGCAGTGTCTTGCCTTTATACATCTTCGTGCTGGGCGGTAAGATTGAAATTCTAAATCATGATGTTTTTCCAAATTATATTGGTTTCAGTATTTTTTCATGCATGACATGTTAACCGCATTAATTGCGAGAATAATTACTGCAGTAAAGTGGTTAAGAATATTCCGCTGTCATGAGAATTGTATGTTCTCAAAAAAAAATTTTTTCATGAGAATTGTACAAAAAAAAAAAAAAACTTCCCCTGTTAAAGAGTTTACCCCCACGCTGTGTTCTGGACATGTTTAGGCTATTTAAAATGGACGGTTGCTAAAAATACAAACCGGTTTTCGGTGGAACCGGTATACCGCCCAGCACTACTACATCTCTGAGTGTTATTTGCTAGATGAAAATGATTGCTTTGTATTTGAAATGCACTCCCCTTCATCAAATGGGAGAACTGAGTCTATTATCATTGGCTGTGTTTGCCAAAGTAATATTGTCGCCTGGAAACAAGGAAATGTCTTGCTACTCTGTTCCTACAGATCAAGCATTGCAGCATTGTTTGTTTTGCAAAAGAGACAGACATTTTTGGCGTATTCATGAGAAAACATGGTTGTTGATGTCTTACTTTGTCAAAGAGGATGTTTAGAAGTAGGCTAATGCAACTGTGGCATCCTATTAAAGCCTTTTCTAATAACGTTTTCTTTGTTTTGTAATATAAACTTTATTGAAGTTGCTGAAATGCTACTTCACTTTCCACATACAGTCCATAATGATGTGATATAGGGTTGCCATGATACCAGAATTTAGACTTTGATACTGATATCAAGTGTAGTATCGCAGTACTTCATACCAAATTGATACTATATGTGACCCCGCCAAGGAAAACCAGGCCAAAGTCACTGGGCAATTTACTGAGATATCGTGTCAATATCATGTCACTCACATTAGTGACAAAACTTAGCCACTCTGTATTATTGCTGTAAATGAAAAATAATAGTCTCGGATACCTATTGTAGTACATATTTTGATCAAAAACAAAACTTAAATTCACAAAAAAGTTGTTTTGGAAAAAAACTAAAAAAAAAAAAAAAAAAAAAAAAAAGACTTTGGCCTGGTTTTCCCTGGCGGGGTCACGTATGTCTATAAATTTTAAACACTCACCATTGTATTTAATGTCACAGGTTTATTCAAGAGAACTTGAACAGTTTTTAGAGTTTAACTCAAAAGTTGTAAGCAAAATACAGTGTTGAATTGTTGAATAGTGTTGAATTGTTGCAAGCTATTTGCATTAGAAAGTACTAAATGTATTGAAAGTTAGAGTATAGAACTGATTGTTTGAGTAGTGAAACATTTCAATGCTTTTTGATAGTTTTTGATACATTTTGGTGCAACTTTAATGTAGTTTTAGCCACTATTTTACACTGAAGTGTTTTGAGCTTAATAGTGCATTAGTATTAATATGCATTAATAGTGCAAAAATTAGAATATCCTTAAAAAAGTAATTGTGTCCATAATTGAATTCAAACTCTGCCTTTTTATATCTTTTACATGTAAAAAGTGACACATTTCAAGCCTTTTGCTTTAATGTTGATACTGTTTGAATAGTAGTTTACTTCAAGTTAAGTTAAGTGAAATATTCTATTAATTTCATATTCTGGGTTTCAGATTTTAATGAACTAAAAGCCAACAACAGTGAAAGAAAAAAGGCTTGAAATGTCACTTTGAGTAATGAACATAAAATGATGAATGCTTACCTTTTTGAATTAAATTAAGAAGAGCAGTGAACTTTTCAGTGATATTAATTTGTTTAGATGCACTAATATGCATGTTTTAGATGTGAATTAACACAGCGTTAAGCCATGTTTCAGAGAGGAAACGCATCTGATTTATTCAGCATGAACTGCACATTTTGAGCGAAGTCTGTAAGTGACATTTTGAAGCCTGGGCCAAAGCGTGTCCGATTTTTTGAGGAACACAGAACTGGAACGAACGCAGCCGTGTGACTGGAGTATTAGTTACCATAAAACCTAAGCTTTCGTAGATGAGTTCCCATGCTTGAAGGCTCATGTTCCTGACAAGCCTAAAGGACTGCAAGCAACACTGCTCGTATAATTTGGCAGCATCTATTACAGATCTCCAGAGCATAGAGAGCTGTGGAGAGCGAGATCAGTCAGTGGTCATTAACGCTAGACTGCTCTAATGAGTTGATTCTCCTCTGAGCTCTGGCCTCTTCTCTCGTTTACCCAGAGAGGCTTGTTGTAATTAGGCCTCTTTAAGTGTTTGTTCTGCCATCATGGTCCTCTTCTCACATCTCAGCCTCCTTTAATGACTGCACGTTCTGGTGAACAGTGCATACAGCGGGTACGGATGTAAGCATCATGGCGGCCTTTTCAGAAGAAGTATCAACGTATGAATTGAAGAATGCGGTCTAAAAATACTCCTTTCATCGTGGTGTGATGGACATACAGAACCCCCTTTCTTCTCTTGTTTAGTATGACGTGGGCTATTTCAGGAGCGTGGTTATGTAAAGCAAGACAGGAGTTCTGCGTGAGAGCTGTTGCAATGCAGTATGGTAGGTATGAAAAGCTTCTTCATCTCTCTTGAGTCCTGACTAGGGTTACATGCACTTTAAGGGCGTTTTCACACCAGCGCTATTTGGTCTGGTTAAAGCGGACTCTGGTTTGTTTGCTCCCTTGGCGCGGTTCCTTCCATCAGGTGTGAAAACAGTAATCATACTCTGGTGCGGCTCAGACTCTACTGAGACTGGTCAAGAGGAGGTGGTCTCGGTCCGGTCCCAAACGACCTCTGGAGCGGTTGGCTTGTGGTGAGAACGTGATCTGACCTCGACATGACGATGGTGTACTCCACAAGTTTGAGCTAAATGGAGAGCCGGTTAGCGCTAAAACTCTTCTGTTGCTGCTGTCACGCGTCGCTAACCTACCGCATAGCCTGTGTCGCACGTCAGTTCCTAGTGTCTCACAGCAGATACACAAGGATATGTCTCTAAAGATGGTTAAACAGCAAAATGTAGGTGTGACTCAGGACTGGTGAGTGTTGCACGGCAGTTGTGAGACCGTAGGCGAACGCCGCGTGTCGACTGGACACAGACAGTTTTCACTCTTACTGTTGCTGCTCTTGTTTACTTTCCTGCCCCTGCGCCACACAGCGCTGACCAATCAGAGAAGACGACGTGTTCACGTGGTTTGTTGGGGTGCATTTTGGTACATTTAGGTTTATGCCTGTGTGAAAAGAAACCAAAAAGCTGGGGAAACGCTTCAAGTTAAACAAACTCGGGCTGATTCGCACCAGAGAAACAAACTACAGGTGTCTAAATGCTCTAAGAGTAAGTCTGTAGTTAGTAAAACACATCCGTTGTATAGTAAAAGTATAAATTTAACAAGTAGTATATTTGCACACTACTATTTAACAATTTTTGCACATTCCTAAAATGTCTTGGCTATTGCATTCCTTATCACAGTACTCTGTGCTCTACTGGTCAGTACTACACTGTCTGTTATGCATTGTTCTTGGTCCTGTCCAACATACTGTGTCATTACTTTATGCCATCTGCGTTTATTGCATTGTTTGCAGCTGAGATGTGTGGCACCTTGGTCCTAGGGCTATTTCACAAAGCAGGATTTTGAAGTTAGCCAGGTAACCCAACATTGACGACTGTCCAACAGGAATGCCCTACTGTTTGGGTTTAAGTTACCTGACTAAGCTGAGAAACCCTGCTTTATTAAAGAAGCAACTTGAAGGAAATGATGACAAACCTGTCACGACTTGACTTGATGAGAAGCTGGACCAGTGAAGATGCTTGGATGAGTTGTATAAATGGCTAATCCAGAAGTAGTCCTGTTTATACATAACCCAGCATAGTTTGACTCTCCTGCTGTTTCCTGTGGCATTTAAGCCCTCCGTCATCCTCACGGACACAGCGTGGGACATTGATGATTTCACCCTGAGAATTGTATGAAGCTCTGTGCGTAATCAGTACACTGTACAGGAGGTATGTTTGCGGTGTGAATGGACTCGATTCTTCGGAATAAACAGAGGAACAAGAAAGCTGCAAGAAAAGCACATCTACATGCATACAGCATCGCCACCTGATCTGGAGAAAAGAACTGCATGCTGGATATTTTCAGCACATCAGTCTTTCACACACACTGAGGTATATTTAATCCAGATTGCATCACCATATCTTCATTAATATTAAAGTTATTCATGAATATCTGCGTAAAGAAGCAAATGGGGAACCCTTTGTTTAACTAGCAGTCTTGGACTAACCATTGGTGTGCATGCAAGCAGTAAGTATTCTTCTAACTTGGTCCAAGTAGCCTTGACTAACTAAGAACTTGTAATAACTGATTTAATTTTGTATTGATAAAAGGTCATGGCCCAAAACTGCATTGCGCCATGTTGGGCTGACATTTGCAGCTGCTAATTTAATGTTGGTTGTAGACTGCCATGTCACAGTCAGCGTGAATCTGGCCTACTATTTCAAATGTTTGGCAGGCGGTCACGTTAATACTACACCCAACATTGGTCTAGATGCAGGTCTAATTATAGTAGTGGTTCAGCTAAGTCCCACTCTCTTCAGGGGTTTGTTTGGTGGTTTTGTCTTTGAGCATGCCCAGTAGATGCACTTATCATCGTGTTTATGATGACTAAGTAGATGTGTGTGCATGTGTGTTTCTGCTCGTGGGAGTGATTTTCACACAACCCGACAGACTGTTGGGTCTTTCTCTGTCTTTGGGCAAAACACATCTGGCTATACACCGAACGAGTGCCCATGCACGCACACAAGACAGGGCCCCATTTCATTTTAAATTAATCTCACTGTTGTTGAAGCGAGATGATGGGGGATTAATGGTGGGTGTCTTCTACAAATAGAAATCAGTGCCACACAAATCTCTCTCTGGCCTGGAAGGCTTAAATGGCTGCTGTGTATTGGTCTATGGTCATCTAGTGTTGATCCCAAAAACAGATTCAAGATCAGCACCCCTGCTGTGTGGTGCTTGAATACCTGTCCGGGGGGGTATCTCTCTCTTTTTTTTTTTTTTTTTTTTTTTTTTTTTTTTTTTTTTTTTTTTTTTTTTTTTTTTTCTCCTCTCGTATGTCATAACCTAGCACAAATATGCACTGATGGTGTCCAAGAACATGGCAGATGGCATTTACTATGTAATTAAAATGTCAATTTATTGCACATTTGATTATGGCATTTTGTAATGGGCCTGTAATTAAAAAAATTAGCTATTGACAAAGTATTATAACACCTGCTCATTCATTGTTTCTTCCACAATCAAGGGTATTAAAATATGAGTTTCTCTTTATTTTTTGGAGTAAACCTATTGACCAGGAAGGCTTCCTAATAGATTTTGAAGCTGTGAGGATTTGATTGCATTTAGCAACAAAAACATTAGGATGTTGGATGATGACACCCCAACTCATCCCAGATGTATTGGATGGAGCTCCATCATTCCAGAGAACATAGTTCAGCTCCACAGCTCAATACTGGGGTAGCTTTATACCCCTCTAGCCCCGCCTGGCATTAGGAATGGTGCCAATACGTTGGTGTTTATCTGCACCAGTGAGTCATGTACAATTGGCAGAACTTCTCTACAGGGAAGCTGTGCATTTGTACATCTGTGTCAACAATGGGTGCAGCTTACTGTAAAGTAGCTGAATGCCTTTATTGAATGTGTTTCTATGATGAAATCCACAAATGCTGGTCTTCTGTGGTAGAAGGGTGTTACCACTTCTTAGCTCAGTTTTGGTGTCTCCCACAAGTTGTTGACGGTGAGCTTCTAGGCTTTAGTACAGCGGTTTACTCTCCACCAGAAGTTTAGCACACTTTTTATGCAAGGCGCATGAGTATGCTTTAGAGCTGTTGGACACGTTGACGAATTGACTTTTTTTTGTAATCAGTTGCTGCATTTACACGTAGCCTAATAATCAAACTGATATTTCAATCAGAATAGAATTTGTCCTCTTACGTCCGAGTGGAATAGTCTGATTGACATCAGTGTGATACAATTTCTACCCAAGCAAATGAAGCAGATAATCCTGTAAATAATCTGCTAAATAATCATGTAATAGCTACATGAAAGCCTGTATCTTATTACATTCCCAGTCAGAAGCTGTGAGTAAGTTCTGCAGATGTGCATTTATAATTTTTAATGGATGTTAACAAATTTCAAAACTTGCAGGAGCCCGAAATCAGTTTGCAGTAGAGACAAAGTTCATGCTTCAAACACTTAAAAGACTTTATCAGGATTATGGGTGGTGGTAAAGCTAAAAACAAAACTGTTTATTAAGTATATGAGCAAAAAAGTACAAAGCGGATTCCAAAAAAAGTTGGGACACTAAACAAATTGTGATTAAAAACTGAATGCAATGATGTGGAGATGGCAAATGTCAATATTTTATTCGTAAT
>BRDA01077988.1:0-12989 GCA_036984385.1 Crenuchus spilurus
TGTAGAACAATGTTAGAGCTTCCCCCTAGTGTCAGTGTCACCACTCTACAGACAGTCTTATCAGTGTAGCTGCTGTAGAACAATGTTAGAGCTTCACAGGATTGGTAAACTTATCCTTTTGTCTCAAGTCAATTTTCTCAGACTCGTAAGTAAAGACATTACTATTAGACCTTCAGTTGCACTGTTGAGATAAATATGGTTACTTTTAACGTTATTAACTATTTGTTATCTGGGAGACTTTATTGATAAGGGGTCAGTTTAGAGAAACTGACACTGTTAATGGATTAAATTGTGGAAAAGAACCTAAAAACAAATGTACATTTTGTATTGCCATTGTCTTAGAGGTTGGTGAATGAGCCAGTAATGTTGTGTATCTCCTCAGGCTATTACATGCTGGCTGACAGCTCTGAGGAGGTCCTTCCTCAGACCAGGGTGATGACCCTGAGCTCTCCTGTACGCCGGGGTGTGGCTCACACTGAATGTGTTCGGTTTTGGTACCACACCAAGGGAGAGAAGCCAGGTTATACAACAAATACACACACCCATGTCTTGTGTTCTGACAGCACTGTGTTATAGAGCCTGTGTTCATGTTTGTTTGTCCTGTATTCATGCTATAAAGGCATTCTGAGTGTATATATAAAGCCTGTGAAGGGGGACAGGACGAAGCTTTTCTCCAGCAGTTTGAGTCAGGGGCATGTGTGGCGCCTTGGCATGAGCAACATCAGCCTAAATGAAGACTGGCAGGTAGGGATTAAATAACTGCAAGTTCAATGCAATATTATCTGCTACAGTCATATGTCAGAAATAGAATATCAGGAAACAGTCCAGTGTTGTTTATCATTTAATTAAAAAAGGTAAAATGGCATATATTTTATATTCATTACACATAAATTGATATATTTCAGCCTTTTTATGTTGATCTGTTTTGCTTATATATCATGACAGTCAGTCACAGTAATATGATGGTCAGTGGTAGTGTTGGCACTGTGGGCAGCTGATGGGCATCTCCATAAAGCTTGTGAGCAGATGGAAGCATGAAGTGCTGTAAAATCTGCTGGTAGGTGTTGACTTTGGACTAAACACAGTGGAGCAACAGCAGCAGCTCAAAGCATCACAGACTGCAGAAACTGCACACTGGACTTCAGACACTTGGATTGTGTGTCTCTCCACTCTTCCTCCAGACTCTAGCAGCTGATTTACTAATGACATGTAAAAGTGACTTTCATCTGAAAAGAGGACTTTGTACTGAGTAACAGTCTAGCCAAACTATATAATGACTGTACATCAATCAATCAATCAAAATTTATTTATATAGCGCTTTTTACAACGTACGTTGTCACGAAGCAGCTTTACATAATTGGCATAAGACAATTTGAATCAAAATGCAAAAACCCAATGCGAGTAACCCAAAGGCAACAGTGACAAGGAAAAAATTCCCTCAAGGCTGGAGGAAGAAACCTTGGGAGGAACCAAGACTCACAAAGGGGATCCATCCTCCTCTGATCAAACTACTGAAAGAGATTTACATCATCAGTTAAGTCTGACATTGTGCTGTAGTATAAAACAATAATGATAATAATAGTTGTGATTGGGTCCAAATGAGGTCAAAATAATTGCAAATAGCGTGAAAGCTTTAGTCTGATCATTGCTAGTAGGAGAAGGAAGGAAACCAGAAAGAACACCGTCCATACTGCCATCCTCAAACCTCAAACCTGTTGGCGCAGTATCACAGAGCTTCTGAGATCTGTACACTCACTGGATTCCAACCTTGTTAGCCATCATCAGTCAGAGCGGCTCGTGGTTGGGTAGCAGATGGGCTACAGTCTGTCATTGTAAATACAGCTCTGGAAAAATATAAGTGAGCACTGCAGATGGTCAGTTTCTCTAGTTTATTTATTTATTTTAAATATATTTCTTGGTTTTTGCCCATTTTTATCCTCTTCCCAATGTAGTGGTAGCCAAATAGCCCATCCCCTCCGTTAGGCCTCTCCCCATCACTTTGCAATGTCTCTGACTCTAGGAGAGTGAAGACAAGCACAAGCCTCCTTCATTGCGTGTGATGCAGCCACCACCTCTTTTCGAACCACCGCTGATACACCGTCACTGGAGAGCCTAACGCGCTCGGAGGAAGGCACACAGGGTCCCCAGCTCCGATTGGACCAATCAGTAGACACCTGAGCCAGCGGACATTGCAATGTGAGAGTGATAAGGAGAGTGAGAGCACCATCTACCAGCCCAGAGAGAGCACTGACAATTTTTGCTCTCTTGGGCCCTGGCTGTTGATGGCAAACAGCATGACCGGGATTCAAACTCGCGATAATCTGGTCATAGTGTCACCGTCATAGCCCGCTGAGCCACTCAGGGCCTCTCTAGTTTATTTATGTCTGTGTTTGAGTAAAATGTACTTTTTTTGTTCCATTCTTTAAACTACTGACACCATGACTATACATTCTTATTTATAGCTTTTGTTTACAGAAAATGACCAACTGCTTAAAATAAAAGACCTCAAACAAAGAAAACAAGTTCATGTTCATATTTTAACTTTACTGAAATCAGTGTTAGGGGGAATAAGCCTGATTTGTTCCAGACTTTCACTGTTGGGTGACTTTATAAAGCAGATCAGCTTTGTTTAATGGCTAGTAGACCATCTCTCTCCAACTCTGGTGACCAGAACTTTTTAATGGCCAGGTCTGGGCTGGACGTTTGGAGTGGACTCTTCATTTTTCCCGAGCTTTATTAAAGTATTAATTATATAATAATTATAAGCTGGGTTCTAATAAAGTGCTCAGTGAGTGAACAGACAGTTATTGAACAGAGTGATAGGTAAAGGTCTGATCTGAATATTAATAATGAGGAACACTGAATGGATTGTTATTGTCTCTCAGTTGCAGTTTGAAGTTGAGGGAGCCGGAGGAAAAGACTCTTATATTGCTGTTGATGACATCAGCTATTCAAGCCACAGTTGTCCCACAACAGGTTTGATTCAGATTAATGGATACATGACTAATCAACTGATTTGACAGCAACACAGCACCATTTGACAGTTTGGGGTCATTCATTACATTTTCCATGACAACACATACTTGTAATTCAGAAGAAAACTCAGAGGTTGTATATGGACTAATATCTCATACTACTGTGTACACTACTCACAAAACGTTTGGGATATTTGGGTTTTGGGTGAAATTGATGGAAAATGTAAAAAGTTCACGCTGCAGTGATATTAAATCATCAAAGTGGGGCATTTAAGTAGAAGCATGCAGTGGTGATTGCCTCACCTCAAACTATTGAAAGCCAACAACAGTGGTGTGTAAACCCCAACAAATAATGTCAGTGTCTCAATAACGTGTCTTGTGCCCTTTAGCATCAATTACAGCTTGACAACGTCTCATGCTGTTCACAAGCCAACTTATTGTCTGCTGAGGCACAGCATCCCACTCTTCTTGAATGACCTGAGCATCATTGAGGTTCTGGTGTTCAGAGTTACAAGCCTCTATACGGCAACTCAGCTGATCTCATACATTTTCTGTGGGATTCAGGTCTGGAGAAAGTGCAGGACACTCTATTTGAGTCTCCAGCAGCCGTTCCCTAATGATGTGACCTCGATGAGCTGGAGCACTGTCATCCATGAAGATAATATGAGGCCTGTGTTGTTCATGCAGAGACACAATGACTGGATTAATGATGTTATTAGAGTAGTCTGGGCTTGACACTGTACCATTCACACAGTGTAGAGCAGTTCTGTATTGACTAGACACACTAACACCACCATCACCAAAGACTCGTCAGGTGACAACAGTGGCTGATGCACAGCGTCTCCACATCTCCAACATTGTTGGTGGTCATCATTTCTGCTCAACGTGAATCGACTTTCATCACTGAGCAGCACTGAGCCCCACTGGTCCCTCGTCCAGTGTAAATGCTCCCTGACCCATACAAGACAATGCCGCCTGTGCCTGGTGGTGAGGTCAGGTACACTTACACGTCGTCCAGCACACAGACCACACTGATGTAAATGGTTTTAAATGGTTTAAAATGAGTTGTGTGGCATCATCATCTGGTCCTGCAGGGCACTGTTCACAATGAAGCAGTCATCAGTGAGGGATGTGGCCAAAGGAAGTCCACTTCTGTGCCTTTCTGTGACTCTTCCAGTCTCTCTGTGTCTCTGTTACAACCTGCTGATGACTCTCTGTGACACTCTAAGCTCAGTGTTCACTTCTGTCTGAGAACATCCTGTCTGAAGCCTCACAGTGGTGAGGTACTGATGATCAGGTGTTAGTTGTGGTCTCAGTGTGATGATGTCAGAATGTGAACAGCCTGATGAGGAGTTTAAATACTAATTCTAACTGAAGCAGGACATTTATTGGTGGATTCATGATTTTTGTTGTTAAGCTCCTTGTTAGAGAAGCAAGTTGTGCAAAAAGTACTGAAACACTGAACAGCTGAACATGTGCAGTCAAAAGAAGGTCACATTAAGTTCACCTGTAAAGGTTAGAGTGCATTTTAGACTCATCCTGAAATTTCACCAGAAAGTCAAATATTCCAAACTTTTGTGAGTAGTGTATATATTATTCATACATCACATCAAATATTTGCATAAACATCTGCAGGAGACTAAGCAGCTGTAATAAAGTCTATAAGCTCAATGTCAACAACTTGTGTGACACCAAAACTGAACTAAAAAGTGGTGACACTGTCCTACCTCACCCTGCTACCATAGAAGATGGACATTAAAAGTGAAGAATGGTTTGTCATTTTGGAGATTTATGACACTGATGATAAGTTTGCATTATTTTTCAGGTGCGTTGTGTGATCTTGAGCGTGGATTGTGTGAGTGGGCCAACACTCAGAGCCCTCATCTCGACCGCTTAGACTGGGAGCTGAGCAGCCTACTGTTTGAAACACACTACCCAACACCACCATACGACCACACACTGGGCAATGAGAAAGGTAACTTACCTAAAGTTGTGACTTAAGGTATGTAAAGATGTGCACAAATGTGCTAGCATTTCATGCACACCTGTGCTATTGAATTTCCTCTGATTTGTATTACGTACCTACTAAAGGTAAACAGCTGACTAGGATGAGCAGAAAAGTTACCACAGGAATGCTGGCTGTTAACGTTTGATGAGTTGTAAATTTATGAAAAAGAGAATTCAGAAATGTTAACCCTATAAAGCCAAGCATATCATATTTGATACATAGCTTTTAAGTGTATTACATAATAATCAAATGCACAATTATCTCTATACCATGCTAAATTATAACTATACCATTTATTACTATATACTTGATCAGTGTTTAATGAATTAATTTGATGATAAAACATGTATTTTGCCCCCTGCTGGATTATTCAAACACTTCATGCAGCAGAGAATACATGCAGATTTCTAAGTTTAAGTAAAATGTAAATGTATAAGAGGTTAAAAGGTTTGTGCTCTGTGTGTTCTTGCTTGTTTAAACTACATGCTGTGAGCAACACATTCTGGATGTGTTAAATATGATACATTTGCAATGTGTTTTTTAAATTTCTTTTTTGTAATTGGTCAGAATGTTGATTTCTGAAAATCATTTGTTTTTTTTATTATTTAAGGGTTAAATAAGCTTTAAAAATGTTAATATTTATTTTGTTCAGTATAATAAACCCTTATTTAGACAGTATTGAACATTAAGAGAACTTAGTATTGGTATCACTGTTAGACATTTTTGTAATTGCCCTCATCTTTTCAGGTCACTTCTTGTTCCTCCCAAACACTAAACGAGACACCGCTGGACAGAATGCATGGCTGCTGAGCCCTCACTTGCCTCCCACTAAAGGCAGCTGCCTTCGCTTTTGGGTTTATCAGCCAGTTACAGGTACAACCAACGCTTCAAAATATTATTATAGTTATGCATTGTAAAGCCCAGCAACAGCCTAGCAACCACTCCACATAGCAACCATGTATCAACAGCCTAGCAAACACCTAGGAACCATTTAATACCCACTTAACAACCACGTAGGAATAGCCTAGCACTCACATACCAACATCATAGCAACCATTTAGCATCCACTTAGCAACCCTGTAGCAACAGCCTAGCTACCACTTAAGAACCATATAGCACCCACATAGAAACCATGTAGCAACAGCCTAGTTACAATTTTGCATCCATGTAGTAATTGCCTAGCAACCACTTAGCACCTATATAATGCCTACTTAACAAGCATAAAGCAACAGCCTAGCAACCATTTAGCAACAGCCCAGGAACCATATAGCACCCACACAGCAACCATGTAGCAACAGCCTAGTTACAACTTTACAACCATGTATTAATTGCCTAGCAACCACTTAACACCTATGTAATGCCTACTTAACAACTATAAAGCAACAATATAGCAACTACAGAGCAACAGCCTAGCAACCACAGACCAACAGCCTAGCAACCACTTTGCCACCATGTAGCAACAGCCCAGCAACAACTTAGCAACCATGTAGCAACAGCCGAGCAACCACTTAGCAACCATGTAGCAATCACATAGCAGCATGTAGCAATGGCCTTGCAACCACTTAGCAACCATGTAGGAACCACTTAGCAACCATGTAGCAACAGCCCAGCAACCACTTAGCAACAATGTAGCAATAACCTAGCAACCATGTAGCAACAGCCTTGCAACCACATAGCAATCATGTAAGAACCACTTAGCAATCATGTAGCAACAACCTAGCAACCTAGCAGTTTTAACAAAACCTAGTTTTAACAAAAACTGTTGCACCTTATTAATCATGTGTCAACAGCCTGGCAGCTGTATGGAAACATGAAACACTTTTAGTTTTAATTGGAAAGTCTTCCAGATTAATTTGAAATTAACAGTAATTATCTCTCATTATATCTCAAATTAGTCCATTATTAGTCCTTTGAAGTGATTATTATTGTCTGTTTGAAATATGATTTTTATTAAATTTTATTACTGTGACACTAAACTACTATATTTTACTGAGTAACTGATATGAATTATTCAGTCACTGCAATTAAATGAAATTAGAAGTTATGTAAATTGGAGAGAACATAAACTGGGGTCTGTTTATGACAGTTTAAAGGATAAACACATTAGTTCATTTTAAAATAACAAGCATGTGCTTTGAGATATAATTAACATTAATATAACAGGTACTCATGCTTCCAGTTCTGGCTCTGCATGAGAAACTCTGGCTCTTGTTCCCCTGTAGATGACAGCCGGCTGGTGGTGTGGAGGCTGGCTGAAGGGGCCAGACATGAGCTCTTGAGACTGAGTTATGCCGGCAAAACCTGGAAGGCCTTTCACATTAACGTCACTTCTGAGAACGAGCACCAGGTGAGGCATTTATTCAAAATCCAATTAAAAGTTTAATGCAAATAGGTTTTTTCTATCAGTTACACACAAATCAGCCTACGTTAATAATACTGAAACTCTCTTACAGCCCTGCTTAAACCATTTTCTACAGAAAATTATCTTTTCATTGGACTCTTTATTTACTGATGTGTAATATGTTGTGGAAAATAAATATAAAATTTGGCCTTTTCAAAACATGCCTTATATTTAAATATAAAATAAAAAAAATGTTTACATATTTTTATTTCATTTTTATATTTTTTAAAAGGTTTTATATTTTTGTTATATTCATAAAATAAATTTAATTTGTTCACAAAAATGTGTAAAAGTTGTTCCATGTACTTATTTTCACTTAGAAATTATGTTTTGTCTTTTGTAAAGTTATTTTAAAATACACACTCACTGGCCACTTCATTAGGTACACATAACCTGTATACAGTCATTGTCTATTTTAGCTCCACTGAGCATACAGGTGCACTTTGTAGTTCTACAATTAAAGACTGTAGTCCATCTGTTTCTCTGTGTACCTTGTTCACCTGTTCTTCAATGATCAAGACCACCACAGAGCAGCTATTATTTGGGTGGTTGATCATCAGTGATGTGGATATGAGGTATATTTACATAATGAAGTGGCCAATGATTGTACATAGTTATACAGTATATATAAACTTGTGTTTGTTCAGATTGTGTTTGAGGGAATTAAAGGATCAATGGGTGTTCTTGCTCTGGATGACTTTGGCTACACAATTGGTGTTAACTGTGATGGAGTGCAGACAGATCAGCCCAGTAAGCATCCAGCTTTTTAAGCCAACATAAATCTGAATGATGAAAAAATGGTTAAAAATACTTTTACATTTTTAAAAACGTTTTTAAATGTAAAAACAGGACTTAAGTGTGCTTCATGATTTTTTTCCCTTATTCAGCATCATCATCGCATGACAACACTGGCATAATAGTTGCTGCTGTTTTAGTAACAATTCTCCTGGTTCTGACACTGTGTGGTGTAATGGTGTACTACCTGAGAAAGCGCAACCGGGACACTGTTCCAGCAGAATTCGTCAATACTGCAACTAGTACAGGCATCACAAATGATCTGTACATCAGTGATGCCTAGGTAAGTACATGTCCAGGAGTGTTGATATTAGGAATATGACAGGAATTGTAGCTCTGAGTGATACACACTATTTATACTGTTTATAGTTATTTACGGGGGGCACGGTGGCTTAGTGGTTAGCACGTTCGCCTCTCAGCGCTGGGGTCTTGGGTTCGATTCCCCATCTGAGCGGAGTTTCCATGTTCTCCCCGTGTCTGCGTGGGTTTCCTCCGGGGTCTCCGGTTTCCTCCCACAGTCCAAAAAACATGGAGGTCAGGTGAATTGGGTACTCTAAAAAATTGTCCGTAGGTGTGTGTGTGTGTGTGTGTGTCACCCAGCGATGGACTGGCGCCCTGTCCTGGGCTTAGTTGAATAGTGTAATGCCCTGCCCTGCGCCCAGTGAGGGGGTAGGGGACTAACCGCGACCCTAATAAGGATTAAGCGGGTGTGATAATGAATGAATGAATAGTTATTTACTCACACTTAAAGTAAAATATTGTAATGTGAGATTCTGGGTGTCTGATTTTTATGAGGTATAAGTCATACTGATCAACATTATATAAAAAAAGGCTTATGTTACTTTATCTGTAATTGAATTATGGTACAGTTCACATTTTTACATTTAATTATAAACAAAACCTTTTTCCAAAATATTCAAATTTTTTGACTTATGCTATGACATATGCTATGAATTCAGTTTAATTTACGTTTCACTCAGAATATCTGTGCACAGGTCTGTCAGGCTGATGACATGCTGAAACTCTTTTGATAAGAGAAACAGATGAATATGAATATGTGGTGTGTATTAATAACCCTATTCACTACTGGTCTTTTTCACATTCAGGAGGATCCAGTTCCCACCATCTGTCAGTTGGTAAGTAAACCATTTTTAAATTCCTTTGTACAATCCCAACCATAAGTAAGAACCATAAGTCAGAGAATAAACGTTGCATCTCTGACAGGTTTGATGTGATTGTAGGTGTCCTAGGTTGGCAACGACACCTGCTGGTACCCTTTGTGGAGATTTTGCGATAACGCAGATGGAGAACTGCTTATGTAACTCTGCAGGGTCAGATTCATTATCACTTCACTTTTTTTTTTTATTTCTAAGTTTTTGCCCATTTTTATCTTCTTCCCAATGTGGTAGTAGCCAATTTCCTCATCCCCTCCGTTAGGACTCTCCCCATCACTTTGCACTGTCCCTGACTCTAGGAGGGTGAAGACAAGCACAAGCCTCCTCCACTGCGTGTGATACAGCCACCACCTCTTTTCAAACTACCGCTGATAAACTGTCACTGGGGAGCCAACGCGCTTGGAGGAAAGCGCAGGATTCCCAGCTCTGAATGGACCAATCAGTAGACGCCTGAGCCAGCGGACACTGCAATGTGAGAGTGATGGAGAGAGAGAGTGCCGTCTACCCACCCAGAGAGAGCACTGCCAATTTTGCTCTCTTGGGCTCCAGCTGTTGATGGCAAACAGCATGACTAGGATTTGAACTTGCCATCCTCTAGTCTTAGTGTCAGCTTTTTAGCCTGCTGAGCCACTTTAGGCCAACCACTTCATACAGATTTTATGCCACAAACACAAATTAGACATACTGACATAAACTGGGCTGCTCTATTAAAAGCATTGTTAGAATAAATTTTATTGGCTTTTGTGATGCAGCTTTTCTTTGTTATTTTGAGGTTTTACAAATATAGATGTGGAATCGTTTACATTTGATGGCCTATTCATAATGAGATTTTGTAGTTTGTGTTTGTTTACATTTAATAAAATAACGTGTCTGCCAGTAAATATCAGTGTCTTGCTTATTAATGAAAAATGTATTGAGAAGAGATGCACAGAATATAGTGAGAGGGGCCTACTGAATTCACACACACACACACACACACACACACACACACACACACACACACACACACACACACACACACACAACTTTAAGGCCTACAATCACAGATTTCCCCATGAAAGAGTTATTAGTTGTGGATTAAGATCTCTATCAGGACACCTACTAGCACACACTATAAGGATGAAAGTACTGGGACACCTGCTCATTCAATGTTTCTTCTAAAATTCCAAGTATTAAAAGAGTTTATCCTGCTTTTGTTGGAGTAACTGTCTCTACTGTACATGGAAAACTTTCTATTAGATGTTGGTGCCATGTGGATCCCCTTCTATGTTTTTTTTTTATTTTATTTCTAAGTTTTTGCCAATTTTTATCTCTTTCCCAGTGTAGCCAATTAGCCCACCCCCTCCATTAGGACTCTCCCCATCACTTTGGCACTGTCCCTGACTCTAGGAGGGTGAAGACAAGCACAAGCCTCCTCCGCTGCGTGTGATGCAGCCACCACCTCTTTTTGAACTACCGCTGATACACCGTCACTGGGGAGCCAACATGCTCAGAGGAAAGCGCAGGATTCCCAGCTCTGAATTGACCAATCGGAAGATGCCTGAGCCAGCGGACATTGAAATGTGTGTGACAGAGAGAGAGAGAGCACCATCTACCCACCCAGAGAGAGCACTGCCAATATTTGCTCTCTTGGGCCCCGGCTGTTGATGGCAAACAGCATGACCGGGATTCAGACTCTCGATCCTCAGGTCATAGTGTCAGCGTCTTAGCCTGCTGAGCCACTCGGGGTCCTGGACCCCCCTTCTAATGCATTTGGCTACTTTATGTTGATACAGATGTACAAATGCTCATACACAGCTTGTCTAGTTCCTGTAGAGAAGTACTGCCAATAGAATAGGACTCTCTGAATAACGTATTGGCACCATCTCTAGTGCCAGGGGTGGGCTAGAGGCATATAAAGCCTCCCAGCATTGAGCTGTGGAATTGTATTCTCTGCTCCATCCAGTACTTTTGGGAGGAGGTGGTGGTGATCATCCAACATCCTGACCTCACAAACATTAATCAAATCCTCACAGCAATGCTCCAAACCCTTCTCTGGACAGTAGAGCCAGTTACTCCAACAAAAGCAGGATAAACTCTTTTTAATAGCCTTGATTTCTGATGAAACCATGAATGAGCAGGTGTCCCAATACTTTTGTAAGTGAGAGCTTAGTCTATGCATTGTACCTCTTTAACAATGTATTTCAAATCTATCGAGAAGTGAGGTCAGAGGTTCTCGAGACACATTGGGAAGCCATACTGTCTTTTTGTATGCTGTTCAAATGGATGATGCTCAAACACAAGGTGCATGACGACACCGGGCCATAGCAACGGTTACCATGGCAACTCCTCCTCATCTCATTTGTCTGGTACCTCAGAGAGAGTGCCGACCATAGCGATGAAGTGCAGCTGATATGTGGGACAAGATTAATAAACTAAACCCAGTGGATGATGACGGGTCACTGCTCTTCATGCCGTTTCAAAGCGGAGCTCTGAGCAAATGCAGCTTTATCTCCACATGGGAATGCTCACCTGCCATTAAGAGAAGCAGACTGCACACTTTACATGGACAACACATGCTGCCAGAGCTGGTAAACAGTCATTTTATTTTCTTCTACCCATATTCAGGTAGGCCACGCCTCCTGCACTAGGATTGTCTATATGTCTACTGTTTGTAAATACGGACTACTGCCAGTCCCTTAGGCTGGATGTCGAATTATGTACAATGATATATGTTACCAACAGTTACTGATCAGTCATAATACAGTACAAAGCACTATCTGAGCAGAGAATGAGTTACAGTCCTATCAATATGAAGTAATACAGCATGAGTACTACTGTTAGCCACTTGTAACACAGTCTGAGAGATTTGTCAATACCAGCAGTGTAAACTAGCCCATTATAGAACAGACTGAACTACTGACCAGTCATAACAAAGTCTGAACTACTACCCAGTTGTAGCAGTTTGAGCTACTAAGCAGTGCTCTCCAAGTCTGTACTACTAACCAGCTTTAGCAGTCTGAATAATATGACTTTAAACATCATCAGATGTTCACACAAGTCCTAAAAGTAGACAACGAGAACCCAGTTAAACAAATGAGACACAAATATTATACTTGCTTATTTATTTATTGAGGAAAATGATCCAATATGACATATTTGTGAGTGACAGAAGTGTGTGAACCTCTGCTTTCAGTATCTGTTGTGAGCCCCCTTTACAGCAAAACTAACTAAATGTTTCCGGTAACTGTTGTTTAATCACTTTTTGGTAGCATGACTTAAATTGTCTTGCTGCATGACCCACCTTCTCTTGAGATTCAGTTCATGGACAGATGTCCTGACCTTTTCTTTAGAATTCTCTGATATAATTCACAATTCATTGTTCATCAGTGATGACAAGCCGTCCTGGACCAGATGCAGTAAAACAGGCCCAAACCTGATACCACCACCACCATGTTTCACAGATGAGATAAGGTTCTTATGCTGAATGCAGTGTTTTCTTTTCTCCAAACATAACACTTTTCATTTAAACCTAAAAGTTCTGTTTTGGTCTCATCTGTTCACAAAACATTCTTCCAATAGTCTTCTGGCTTGTCCACGTGATCTTTAGTAAACTGCAGATGAGCAGCAATGTTCTTTTTGGAGAGCAGTGACTT
>BRDA01077991.1:6054-20035 GCA_036984385.1 Crenuchus spilurus
CCGCCGACTTGCTAAAGACCGACTTTTAAAGGGTCTTTTTTCAACTTCTATTAGTTTAACATGATATTGATGTCGTTGACATAAGATTATTAGTATCTCAGACTTATTTCTACCTACCTACTTACTTATCTCTTCGTGTCTATGTTTGGCCTAAGGTTTTTTCAACCCTGCGATATGTTTAACACTTATTTTTGACTTACGTTACTACACCTCTACCGTTTACAGTTATAAAATAAGCATTATCTTGTATCTACTGTCTAGATATTGACATTTGCCATCTCCACATCATTGCATTCAGTTTTTATTCACAATTTGTATAGCGTCCCAACTTTTTTGGAATCCGGTTTGTATCTGTGCTTCTCTATTCATTCATCCATCCATCTTTATTCAGACTCTATGATTATTAGAATACAGTTGCTGTAGTTATAGTACAATTTGATTATCTTCAACTTTTTTCTGGGAAATTTTCAGCCAGAAATCGTTCAGCCGCCCAGTTTTTGTTGAGTTGCCCACGTGACTCACCACAAATTCCACCCATGCATTTGTCATTTATTCTGGCTTTGTTTCTCATTGATAACGCTCAAAACTAGGGCTGCCATGATTAATCGACTAGTCACGATTATGTCGACTATTAAAATTGTCGACAACTAATTTTATAGTCGATGCGTCGTTTGTTTTTTTAAACTTTCTTTTTCTCTCCAAACTGCTGCGTTTTTCTCACCTTTTATTGCTGAGTCTGCCTTTCTGTCCTTGACGCACATGCGCAGTAGTGGTAACCGGGGTATGCCGTGGATGACGTCACAGGACGTTATATACAGACAGGCTCATCATGGCTAGCAGGCAACAGAGCTCAAAAGTGTGGGATCATTTTAAGAAAATGAAAGAGAAACCTGTGCAAGGCAATATCTGCAAGGCAAAATGTGCCTTCCACGGCAGCACAACTGCGAAGCATGAGCACCTGAAAAGGAAGTCTGTTGTGGCTGATTGTGACAATGATGAAGAGGGACCGTCATCTCGGTAAGCTAAATTGCTAGTTAGCTGCTAAAATGAGCGTAAACAGAGAGTTAACTTGCTGCTTACTCATATTTATAGCTGTAAAAGTTAACATTAGTGATGACGATTTGATTCATTAGCCTTAGCACACATTCATGTGTTTTCTGTAACGTTATAACAGTCATGTGTTTGAATAGCAATGCTAATGTTTTCTAACGTTAGGTTTCAGTGCTCCGTTTACACTTTATGCTGAACAGTTAAATAATTGTTTGTTGCAACAAGCTGCATATTTCATTAAAGGATTAATGAACTATGATCTTAATTGTTTTTATTTTTAGTTGGCATAGAGCTGAAATCTAATGACGGTTATATCATAGCAGCTGCATTGTAGTACGATATGATGTATGGTTTATATTCAATTAACGTATGATCCGATTAGTCGACTAATCGTAAAAATTCATCTGTGATTAGTCGACTATAAAAATAATCGTTTGTGGCAGCCCTACTTAAAACAAATTAAAACATGTCACACTAAAGCGACGGTGCACAGCACTACTGCCTGAAAACAGGTGTGAGAAACAATGGCAGAGAACCCCAAGAACAAGTGTACAAAACAAAGAGACTGGACCACACTGTCACACTCTAAAACAGAGTGAAAACCTGTAAGAGTGATGTTAAATGTTCATTTATCCATTTCATTAGTCTTGTATTTATGTCTCATTGTGTTCTGTATGTAAAACTATAGTTATTCTATATAAATATATTTTTGTACATATTTTGGATTTACATTATTTCTTTCTAAAGGTGATGGCTGCCCTCCCAGCAGTGAGGCTGGGGCCTTACGTTTTGTTGTACTTTTTGTAATGACAATAAACAAACTAACTAACTAACTAACTAACTAACTAACTCTATCTATCTATCTATCTATCTATCTATCTATCTATCTATCTATCTATCTTATGGGAAATATTGCTTCAGTTATTGTTCTTTCGGTTATCAGCAGGCTCTTTAAAACTGATTAATGACAAAAACCGAAGTTCCACTGTAATTAAGTCTTAGAAAATTATTATTGTAACAATATCAACAATCAAAAACACAAAAAAATGTCACTTTACATGTCTGACATAATGAACACAACTTTTTCACTAGATTAGCTGCAGCTGTATAATATTAAACACCCAGACTCCTACATGACGGTGATGTAAGACTTTTACAGTTATGTATATACACTAAACCACTGAACCTGTGCAGTCAGCGTTTTAACACAAACATCAGACAGGAGACGTCACATTCAGGTCAAACCTAACTGGATTGAGGGGCGTTCTGTGTAACATAACAGGGATCTAATGAGACAGAGAGTATTTACAGGACTTTGTCTGACTGTAGCCAAACACAAAACAACACAAGACTCACATGTGTCATCTGAGCGTGTAGAATAAGTCTGAAGTCAGAAATAGTACTGACAGTGCTCTGATCAACTAGACACCACCACAGAGGGGACAGGAAAGCACTTTGATCTGGGTTTGATTTACTGTCCTGCTAGCTCGGGGTGACAGGATGTTGGTGGACATCTGCTAGGCCAGAGAGAACGTCAAACATGCTCTGTTTACATATCAGTCCAGTAGCGTTGTGCTGGATAAGAGATAATACACAGAGCTTGCTTTTTAGTGACTTTTTTTACTCTTACTATACCATAGTGGAGAGAGAGAGAGAGAGAGAGAGAGAGAGAGAGAGAGATCAACATCCACTTGAACTGTGCTTAGATTGAAGTGGTTCTACAATTACAGACTGTAGTTTATCTGTATACTTTCTGTTCTTCAATGGTCAGAACCCCCCACAGGACCGACACAGAGCAGGTGGGTCATACTCAGTGACCATGATGTGATGTTGGTGGGGAGAGAAAGAGGAGAGAGGTTGATTGAGAAGATAAAAATGAGAATGGGAGAAAGTGAGAAAGAGAAGAGAATGGAGAGAGAGAGTGAAAGAACAGCGAGCCACTAAACAAGACAGCAGGGAGAGAGAAAATGAGTGAAAGAGTGAAAGAGTGAGAGAGAGAGAGAGAGAGAGAGAGAGAGAGAGAGAGAGAGAGAGAGAAAATTGTGCAGGAAACAGTTTCACCAGCTCTGCTGACTTTACACACTAACACACCACCACCACGTCAGTGTCACTGATCCACCTGTTCTGTGGGGGGTCCTGATCACTGATGAACAGGGTGAACAATGTCTACAGAGAAACAGATGCTCTACAGTCTGTAAATGAAGAACAAAGTGTTTCTAATCATCATCGGTTTGTTTCTCATTTGTTTCTCCAAACAGAAGTCCATGGTACCAAGACTTGGTTGCTGTGAAAAACATTTACCCCCTGTCCACATCCTCTGCAGAGCTGCAATTAGCGTAATACTGTGCAACGATCAACAGCAGTGCTAAGACAAGGTGCACCTACCCATGGCGAAGAAGGGGATCCCCAGCAGCGTGGAGTTGAACTTCCCATCGGAGATGAAGAAGATACCGGCCGCTGTCACATTGGCGATGCAGATGGTGAGGACACCCAGCAGCCCCAGGAAGGGTTTGCCCCGCAGGCAGTCGCGCATGGAGCTGGAGATGGTGGCAGCCAGCAGCACGAGCACGAGGCTGACCAGCACCTCGCTCTTGGCCAGCACGCCCGTCTTGTGGAAGTCCCTCCACAGGCTGAAGGACGTGAGTGACTGGATGTCCAGGTCCTGGCTGGCTGTGGCCAGACGATGCGCCAGCTTGCAGAACTCGTTCTCCCACTTCTCGGCGATGGCGTCCTGCACCACGGGCCGCAGGTTGCGGAGGTAGTAGGTGATCTGGATGGCTTGGGCTGACTTGACCTGCTGGTCACGGCTGTGTGGGGCCAGAATGACACTGCCAAGCTGGTGGCCAATGAAGGCCACTCTGCCATCCTGGAGAAACATCATAACATGACATATTCTGTTATCGCCTGAAGGGTTATTATTACTATTATTATTATTATTATTATTATTATTAATAATAATAATAATAATAATAATAATAATAATAATAATACTTCATAATACTTATTACTCAATAACTACTAGAGTTGCAACAAGAATAAATTTTTTTGAAATGTTACAATATTCAAATTCAGCAAGCAGTGTTATAAACAGATAACCAGACAAGTAGATGGATGGATAAACAAACAGATAAGATAAATAGCGTTTCAGTTTCAGCCTCAATTCTGAGAAGAATGTCCTGTAGACTGGTATTGTTAGCACTGTTGGTAGACCTGTATGACTGTACACTTCCATACACCTGCACATTCAGGTACTTCCTTCACACTCTGACCTTTAACCCCCAAATACAATCACTCCTTTATCATTAACATCTGAGACATTCACTGCACTGTACCACTTCTTCATCTCACACACCCTGCAGGAAGTTATAGCCTCATCATCCTCGTGCAGCGCCATCTGCAGGAGTCTGAACTTACTAAAGTGTAAGGTAATGTAAGTGTTTCTCCGGATAAAGAATGTTATTTGTTGATAAATTTGTGTTTATTTAAAAAGATCATGAAAAGCAAACCCTGTCTCAGGATAAAGTTATTTTAGCACAAGACACATCTGAGATAGGCCAAAGACAGATGACAGATATTTGGAGTTGAGATGCATGACGTGAGTTGTCAACCCTGAGGTAAAAATGAATGCTTAGACAAATCAAATGAAGCAGCCGCTTGTTGGCATGTCATAGAAATGGAAGGAAATGACTGGCCCTGGTTTTTGCCCACAGTCCTACTGGAAATAGCACATTACTGCAGGCCTGAAATGAAAAGCAGATACATCAATGATTAATCACTCGCTCACTGTAAAGATTAATAATGTTTTATATGTTTTTCTCTTATAGGACATTTAATGCTGGTGGTATTACTAAGGGTGCACCGATCCAATATTTGAATCAAATATCAGTCCCGATATTAAGAAAACCAGCTGGTTTGGGTATCAGATATTTATACATTTTATTTATTTATTTATTTTTGCATTTTGCAATGTTTGTGTTTATAATGTTTGTTTACTTTTTGCATATTTGAGTTCTCTGATTCAGCTGCTTGATTTGACTGTTTACACTAAAAAGTTACATATTTACAAAACACTGTAAACAATTACTGTACATATAAAGCCAAATTACAGATGAAATACTGGTTTTGGTCAAATACAGTAATACTATGAATATCATGGCTTTATTCATAGTATTACTGTATATTGACGACATACGACACCAGTAAAGCATTTTACAGTACAATACCGTATTTTCTCAAAGATGTCTTCAGCAAAAGTCCTCAGGATTAAGTTAAGCTGTGTCAGTAATATAAATAGCTGTACTATAAGTAATTAAAGACTTAAACTAAATAAACTACAGCAATATTGATGTGGACCACAGAGAGGTGGAGTTCCCATGAGCAGGTCAGTAGTACATGCAGATTAGCTTTACAATGGCTAATATTTCTATGGGAGGGCAAACATCTTTCACTTTTGTCATTGTTTCTTGTTTATTGTGTTATTATTTGTTGTTTAAGTGTAAGTAGACTTTAGTTGGGTTATTTGGGGAATTTTAAAAGTGTTTTTTTTTTTTGTAGATGTGACAATTAGCTATGACTTAGCTGTGTTTTGTAGCATTATTCAAGATCTGTTTTGTAAATAAAGAACAAATCATCTCTGATTGTTGTCCTGCATGCTGCTATATTGCTGTCAGGAGCAAAACAATTCCTGCTGCAATCAAACAACTCAAGCAGAGAATCAGAAGAAACAAAGCTGGCAAAATTATCAGTTAGTCGATGTAGCAAACAGTATTATACTGTTAAATTACAATAGATGAACTGTAAAATAACAGTAACATATTTGCATGTCCTGTGAAATGACCATAAAATCAGGTTATTCTACTGTTTGTAAAATGATTTTAAAAATAACAGTACTGTACATACACTGTAAAATAACAGTAAAAGGCTGGCGTCTCGGCTGCCACTATTTACTGTTAAATTACTGTGACATTGTTACAGTATATGTACATTCAGTTTTGGCTGATACATTTTGTATATTTTAATATATTTTAATACATTTTAAGTTTTATTACATTTTAAGAAAATGAGGTTTAAGATTTGAATTTGATCTTGACCTTGTTTATTATTTTAGTGATAAAAACTAGCAAATCTGTACATTTATATCTCTGTGTTAATGTGTTATATTTTGATTTATTACATTAGTACAAGTTAAGTCATTAATGATGGCTTAAGTCTCTGGTGAGGTATAAGGTTTAATTCTAAAGTGGTATCAGATCGGTATCAGGTATCGACCCATACACAAAGCTTATGTATCAGAACTAAAAAAAGTCAGATCAGTGCATCTTTATTTCATACAGTATCTGTACAGCTCTACATATTCTGCATATTTTAGCTTATTAAACAAAATGTTGAGACCCAATTTGGGTGTCAGGCTGGCCATGTTCTCACAGGTTTAAGGTTTGAAGTCCAAACTGCAAGTTGTGTCACTGCACATTCTACGACAATGCTATAATATACTACTACTACTACTACTACTACTAATAATAATAATAATAATAATAATAATAATAATTAATTCCATTTTTAATCTTAAGATGTGGAAATACTTGTACAATGGCTTGGCCAGAGACTAACATGATGTTTTCATGATAAGCAATATTAGTAATTAATTCATGATTAGTCTAAGTAGTTTATTTGTATAATTATTGTATAATAATTTATATGTATAATTATTCAATATTGATAATCATATTCACCATAACTCATTCCTAAACTAGTACACTGCTATTTGTATTACCATGTACATGAGCTGTACTTAATTTAATGTGTTTGTGTGTGTGTGTGTGTGTGTGTGTGTGTGTGTGTGTGTGTGTGTGTGTGTGTGTGTGTGTGTGTGTGTGTGTGTGTGGTGTAATTATAGTCTGTATTACTTGTCCTTGTACAGTCTGTGTATATTGTTTAGTGTATATTGTATACAACACTACACAGACACCAGTAGCCAGAAATACATTCCTTGTGTGCATCAACAAATTTGGCCAATAAATCTGGTTCTGGTTCTGATTCTGATTAAGGCTTTAGCAATTTCAATGCCATATGAAAATACTAATTCTAACTTAAAAACTAATATTGAACTCAGTTTCTTCAGTCTCTTTTTGCCATCTTTCAAATAAAAAAATAGGGATGCCCTTATCTGACTTTTTCAGTTCTGATACATAAACTTTGTGTTTGGGCCGATACCTGATAACAATCTGATACCACTGTAGAATTAAACCTTATACCTCACCTGAGACTTAAGCCATCAAATGGCATTGAACAAATTACAGGACGTGTCTGTTTTGACATCTGGTGCAGTTAAATGTGAACGAATCACAAACATGTCCCTGCTAACCTTGCATGAGCATCATTATTACACAAAACAATGATATTTGACAATCATCTACTCACAGAAACTGGTGTTCAAATCAGAAATGCCCCCCCCCCCCGTGGTTATTCTCTCCAGTGTTGCATGGCTCAGTTGAGCTGTTTATGAGATATTCAGTATTTGAATGACACATTTAATATATATATATATATATATATATATATCTCAATTTTGACCTCAGCACCGAAAATCAACCTTGAAAATGTGAAAATATAATTACACCCCGACAAGCAGTACTATCCACCTTTACAGATTAATTAATATTGCTATAGCATCAGTGTCCAGTTTTAGTTTTCCTGGATGAACATCCTGATTACTTCAAATACTGTGGCCTTATAAAGAGAAATGGTGCAGCTGTATAAACCCAAAATTGGGAAAACACCACACTGTATACAGGCAATATTAGCTTTACTACTGCAGTACATCTACAGAGCCAATGTAAACTGTATGGAGGTGATGACAACACGCAATATGGCTACAAATCACTGCATTACAACTCTAGCCCACAAAAGATATAGAGGACACACTGAGGATGTCCCTTTTTAATGACAGTTTACATTCATAAAAAAGTACCAGCAGTTCAGCCAAGAGGCAGTGTAGCCCCACTGCTAACAGTACCAGCATCAGCAACGTTCACCTGAACCAACAGCAGCATCCAGCAGTGCTGGTGTGAATGCAGGCTGGGTGATTTCCCACTGCGCTCAGCTCCACGGCATTCCCCGAGTGCAGGGCAGGACTATGCAGCTGATTCATAACCAGCACAGACTGTGGAACACACACACACACACTCACTCACATATACACACACACTCACACACCTACACACACACATCAGCTGTGGAGTCTATAATAATAATCAGGGCTTACCCCAGGAGGAGGAAGGGCACCTCCACACACCATCACTGCTGGACTGTCTGTTGGCTGAAGACTGCTAGCACTTGGATTGTTAGCAGTGCTGCTAATATATAAATAACTCTGTACTGGAGTACTGAGTTTACATACACACACACATACTGTATATGTATATAGACACACACTTACACACACACACACATATACACTTCACATACACACACACACACACTACAAAGACAGTCTATCCTTAGTGTAAAACTCACACCTCTCTCAGCAGCTCCTCTTAACTTGTGTCTGGAATGTTTGTGAGAGATAACAGAGCTGAGAGGACACACAGAGGCTGCAGCTCTTACTGAGACTCAGTCCACAGAGAAGCAGCTGCAGGTGTGTGAGGAGCACAGAGACAGCAGCAACACTTCTTCTCAGTTCCACCTTAAACGCCGAGGCTTCAATGGAATCTGCTGCACCGTTTAAGGTGGAACCGGACAGTTAGGACGAGACGGTTTACCTTCAGCGTCGTGTTGGGGTAGCTGACGGGCACCTTGGCCGCGGTGCTGTTGGCCAGCACGGCCGCTCGGATGTCCTCGAACACGGCGAGGATGTCGTCGAGCACGCAGCGCTTGTCGCGGTGGCGCAGCACGCAGAGGTGCGCGAACGTGTAGTTGAAGCCCTTGTGGCTCACGCGCAGCTCCAGCACCTGGCGGTGCACGTGCAGCACCTGCTCGGCCAGCTCCAGGATGTTGCCGCCGGGCTTGGCCAGCAGGATGAGGCGGCCGTAGCGGCCGGGCGTGTGCAGGTCCGAGTAGAGCTTGTGCCGGGAGCGCTCGATGGGGAAGAGGCTGTTGGCCAGGCTGCGCTCGATCTTGGCCAGGCTGTGCGCGGGCGCCACCAGAGCCTCGAGCTCCGTCTCGGGCTGGAAGCGGCTGAGCGCCGCGCAGCCGAACACCACGGTGAGCACGGCGGGCACGGTGAGGAAGAAGACGGGGTGGCGGCTGACGAACAGGCCGAGCCAGTAGAAGGACGCCTTGAGTCCGCGGTGGATCGCCTGCCGCAGCATCCTCCACCACCTCCTCCACCCCAACCTCCCCCTCCTCTGGATCCGGCTTGCAGATGCCCCGCGCCTCGCTACGAAGCACATGTGACACGTGGCTCCTCGCTCTCTGCTCCGTCCGTGAACGGGGGGTAGGGGTGGGGGGCAGACGAGGAGAAGAAAAGAAAAGAAAAGAAAAGAAAAGAAACGCTGTAAACCTGTTACAGCGCTGCGGAGCTTCGCAACGAGACGCTCAGATATTGATCAGCCCCGTTTTGTTTCATCCAAAGCCATCCCTCCCTTTCCTTCCCTCCTCCCTCCCACCACCCCCAGCGCACCCCCCCGAGTCTCCACCAGCGGCCCCACGTCTTTAAACCGCCGACGTGTGTCTCTTTTTCCTGCTGCAAGAGCAGCGAAGCCGTCCGTGCCTCATTCTGCTGCAGCCTCGATCGCAAGCAAGGCTGTGAATGAGGCAGCGCGAGGAAGGGTGGGTGGGGGTGCGTGCCAGGAGGTGTAGGGGTGGGCAAGCATCATACAGAGGGGCTCACTTGATTGCAATTCAGTTTCTCAACTATGTTCCACATTACATAAACAGCCATAAACAGACTGGCTATTCAAAAGCTGTTAAAACACTACAAACAGGACTGGGGACGTTTACCACCATCTTACATCATTTCTTCATAAATCTTTGGGAAATGATGAGACCAGTCGCTGTAGTTGTGAAGGTGAAAACAGTCATATTATAATATTATGATTACCCTTTGCCCAGGAAGTCACAGATGCCACCATGCAGGGTTTGCTGCAGTGAGCACACCATTCAGTTGTATCAGAGTGTAAAACCATCAGCATGGATGGAGGACGTGATGTGACTGATGTACATGATAATAGGGTAGCAGTTAAACATGGTGGAGGTAGTATCTCAGTAACCACTAACTGTGTGATGTTCTAGAGCTGCTGTAGTGAAGCTGTACAGAAATGTGCCATTAATGACAGAGGAGAATGACAACTCTGGTGAGTGGTCCAGAGCATTCAACACACCACAGTGCATCAGTTAATCTCTATAATGAACACAGAAACAAGGGTCATTATAAGGCCAATCATGATACATATTCCCACTATCAGGTCATAATCTTCTGACATTATTGTGTCTCAGTGTCTTTGGAAACTGATGAGACCTTTTGCTGTAATCAGAATATGACATTGGAATGAACTTGTGATGTATAAATAACTGAGCACACCAGTCAGTAGCAGAGTCAGTCATTGTGGGTAAATGATGTGATTTGATTTGACTGATAAAAAGGAAATGATAATAGGGTACTGGGCAAAGGGTGGTAGATCCTCTAACTAGGACGGTTTTGGCGCTGTTGTAGTAAATGTGGACACTGAGTGCATTTACTATACATGTGCCAGCCTATTCAGCAGTTTATCTGTACCTACTCACTCGGAAGTGTTTTAGCTCAAGCTGTAATACAACACAGCCAATCAGAACAAAGCTAATCTACACAGTCATATTGGAATATCATTACACCCCTTGGGCTGCAGTGAGCACACTAGACAGTTGTAGCAGAGTGTAAAACCATCATCATGTGACTGATGTACAAAAGGGCATGATAATAGTGTACATGTGAAGCATGGTGGAGGGAGCATCTCAGAAACCACTAACTGCTGTAGTGAAGCTGTACTGAGAATGGACTGAGCAGCTCTCAATGGCACACGATTGGTGCCCCACAGGCCATTGATGCCAGAGAGTGAAGCTAGCGGTACAGAGCAATTGGATTGGTCCTTCATAACATATTAAGTGTAAATCTTCTAGATCTTATTCAAGAGGAGATTATGTTTAAATGGTCGCATCCAGAATATTCGCTTTGGTCAGCAACGGCACAAAGAATCTGCTGTTGTAAGAGGGTATGGACTATAAAAAGGCCAGCTCTGGAAATAATTACTAATCTCTCATACTCTATCTTTCTGATGTGGCTTCTAGTGCTTAGTGAGCTTATTTCAACATTATAAACCAGACTGTAAGCAATTGACCTTTATTCCTTCATTTAGATCAAGAACCGCATAAAGAAGTTGCTTTTAAGAAGGTGTTGAAGAGGCACTGGAGAGGGTTCCAGTGTTGGGCGGATGGCACTTTCTTAAGATGGCAGTTGATGACTAATGGATGAGGTGTTGCTGTTATGGTGGGTTTGGATTGAAAATACACACAGATAATTGTACACAGCCATGGTTCATATTGGAAGAACATTTACAAGTGGCCGGTTTTTATGAAATGTTGTCAGATAATGTGAATTAAGTTGTGTTTCCATCCAACAGTTATGCGGAGAAACTTTAGATGATGTAGCTACCATCAAAACACCAAAAAGGATTTAACTCTTAAATCTTTACAGTCATACGCAGTCTTTTTAATGACTTTAAACTAATTACTTTTAGTTTATTTATCTCTGTACGCAAAAATTTAAACAGCTTTTAGCAAACAATTTAGTGTAATACAGGATCTAGACGAGCACTAGACAAAGGTCACATGTCACACATAATTAAGAATAATTTACATAATTTTATATTTATTCTGGAACCTTGAGATGACTTTGTATTGACAAGCCTGTATTTCTGCATGGTGCATTACAATGGAATTATGTGTAACAAAGCTGCAGGTTACCATCACACACTGCCATTATGTCACTGTAAAAGGTGCTAATCCCCCATTTAAGGATTAAGGAAATGTTTGCTACTGGGTATAGCTGTGATTTATGACTATTCCTGACCGAACATTCACAAATGGGACCTTCGTCTAATACCAAAAGTGGTTTCTCTAGAGTAATAAGCTAAAAAAGGCTCAATTCATCACAATTTCTTTCCTTTTTAATGAGTGAATTAGCCAACTTGGTAGTGCTTCATTTAGGAAATGCTATCATGATCTCCTGAGCTACACCAGCAGTACCTAAAATCAAGGAGGCGTTACATTCCCAACTGAAACCGCATTGAAAGTCCCTTCTAAATTGCCATAATTGATTCTTGCTGCACAGCAAAACCTGCAGTGTTAAATTAACTCCTACAGAATTAAACAGAATCCAATTCCACTCTGTAGGAGGAAACAGTTGAGTTTAATGGGCAAATTTACCGTGTGTGTTACAGAGGAGCCCTAGTATCTAATTCTTCAAAAGGACATCATAATTATGAATTGTGATGTTACATGGTAATCGGCCTTTAAGAGAAATGGTAAATTGAGAATTTTCTGCAACTTTTGCTGGGCTACATTGTGCATTCACAAACCACCAAAGAAGACCAAGAGCTGTATTGCAATCTTGGCCAGAACATTAATCATGCCTATTAATTTACAATCTACAAGTAAATATCAATAATACAGGAAAAGATCTCAGTGCAAAGACAAAACTAAAGAGGGAGGTCCAACACTAACAATTCATGCAACATTATCACAGTGTGCTGGCTTCATACTATTTCCCAGGATTCAGAAGACATAGTCAGGGGCCTTTTCTAAAGCCCCTCAACTCTGGAATAACCTTCCAGACAACGTCTGGAACTCAGACAAAGTCCCAACCAAGTCTAGGCTGAAAGTGTGTTTAGTTTAGCTTTTGGTAATTAGTGCTTAAGTTTGAAGGTCCAGGGGTTCGTTGGAGAAGGGAATTATGCTAAACTCGATGCAGATGCTGTTGCCTCTCACCCTTGTTCACTCAGGTTTGCTAACGATGGAGTGGAATGATGATCTTAAGGAGCTCCCATGTCTGTTACCTTCTGGTTCTCTCTTTTTAGGGAGGCTGTTCTAGATAGTTCTATTGGAGTCCTTAACCACATTCTGATAATGTTCATATTCTTTGTACTGCATACACAACTAGTTCTATCTCTCTACCTTTTTCTGAGTGAGTGACTGCCCACTCGTCCAGCCAGACACTGATGGAGGTTTGACTGCTGAGACTCCTGACTGCTGAGATCTCTGCATGATGAGATTCCTGACTGCCTTAGAGCAGCTGCTCACCGAACAACTACAACAACCAGCTTCACATTAAATACTAATTTGTTTAAAAACATTTTGAATGTTTGATTTTCCGTCATTTTGCTCCTGTATTAATAAAAAATAACTTTTACTTCACATTCAAAATGGATCTGTTGTCGTTTGGTCAGCTGTAGCATACAGAAGAAAGCAATGAAGACAATAAAAAAAAAAAAAAGGTTTTCTTAACCCTTTAACATCCTACTGTACCTCATTTGATAAATAACTTTTGAGTCATATCTTCTTGAAGAAAGTGTTGAACTTAAAACAATGTGGTTGTGCCATCTCTACCAATCGGTAGAGGTATGTCAGTCTAAAAAACATCCACTAAAGGTCAGAAATGCTGCATTTTCTTGTCTGAATGCAAACCAGCAGCTTTGTAGCCAAACTACAAGGAATAAGTGGATCAAATGCTGAAAAACTTTCAGTGCTGTTACACCAGTACACAGGTGAGTGTGGTGCTTAAAAAGTGAACAAAATTAGCATGTTATTGTATGGTTTTTATTTGTAGTTTACGTTCTTGTTTTACCGTAAAGTGCATCTCATTGTATAGATAGATAGATAGATAGATAGATAGATAACTTTATTTATCCCAGGGGGAAAGTCAATTTTTACAGCAGCTTCAGCAGAAGGACAAAAGATA
>BRDA01077992.1:0-13567 GCA_036984385.1 Crenuchus spilurus
TCTATTCTGAATAAAATATTGACATTTGCCATCTCCACATCCTTGCATTCAGTTTTTATTCACAATTTGTTTAGTGTCCCAACTTTTTTGGAATCCAGTTTGTACACTAAATTGTATTATAGACATCACATTGACGTATATGGCCTAAATTAACCCGGTACTCCTCTGAAGTCCTGATCAGAGATAAAGGAGCTAGTATGTTAGCCTCATGCTGAGAAGCAGAGGATGGAGACTGCTCTAATTGCTGGAAACTGCTGGTTGTCTGAGCAGTGTCCTAGTAACAGTACTTTGTGGAAGTCTCACATCAGTCATTCTGCACATCTGTGCAGTGTCCACCAACATAGTGAGGCAAAGAATGAGCGCACTCTTTACAGCAAGCAAGGGAAAATAAATTTAGTAACAAAAGCAATAATAACACAGAAAAAAATGTAGCTTCGAGCATTAGTGCAAATATATCATGAAGCTTGTAGGCATATAGTGGCTATAAAAACTACTCACCCCTGTTAATATGCCAGGTTTCAGTGAAAATCAGACTAAAAGATTGATCTTTTTTTCCAAATTTAACTCTTTATCATTGGAGTTGAACTTAACACAATGTGATTGTGCCATCTCTACCAATCAGTAGAGGTATGTTAGGACAGAGGTCACTAGAACTGCAAAGTTTATAGTGACATAAATACATGTATATGTATTTATTTACATTTATATTTATGCAAAAAAAAACATGTCGTTGTTTGTGTATTTGTAGTTTATGTTTTGATTTGACCATAAATTCCCATCTCATTGTACAAAAAGCTAAATCTCCCATATTACATTTACTCCGTTACATTTACTTGAGTAAGTTTTTGAAAAAAAATATACTTCTAGGAGTAGTTTTATATCACTATACTTTTTACTTTTACTCAAGTACATTTGTAAAGAAGAAACTGTACTCTTACTCCGCTACATTAGGCTACAATGAACTCGTTACTTTTTTTTACCTCTTATGTATTCTACACGTCATTATTTTTATCCCCCTCGCATTTTATTTTAACAGAGAGAGAGCGACTGACTTCCAAAGGCTCTACCATGTGACTATGTTTCACCAATCAAATGTAGTCGTGCAGTCGCATCACGTGACCATACTCAATCTCAGAAGCGGGACGGATTAGCTTTACAGTCGTAGCAAACAGATGAAAAATGTCAGAATCAGCGGTCGGCAATGCAGACGAGGAGGAACACCATTGGCCTCATACTGATAGCATGTTTACTTACAAAAAGCAGCAGCTACATTATGCAGGTATGGATCTACTCCACACCTTTCCTCACACCAAGAAGCTGTCACTCAAAGTCAACACAGGTCTTCCTGCATCTGCAGCCTGTGAGAGACTTTTCAGTCATGCAGGACTCCTGTTCTCTGCTAAACGATCACAGCTTCACTGCAAGAGCCTTGAGAACCAACTACTGTTGAAGTATAATAGTGACATCACAGTGATTCTTTGGTGAAATAGTTTGTTTCTGCTTGTTTTGTCACACACACACACACACACACACACACACACACACACACACACACACACACACAGAGTTTATGAGAGTTTTATGGGCTGCCTTGTTTTACTTCTGCCTGCAGAGCCTAATGGAAAAGTACAAGGTTTGGAAATTTGTGTTACTTTTGCTTATTTATTTATTAATTTTTTTATTGAAGTACTTGGATTATTTTAATTTAAGCTATTTTGTAATTAATTAATTTAAATGTATTTTATTGAATAGATTAACTCTAATTTGCCTAAAGATGTATTTTTGTCTGTCTGATTGAATGCTTGTGTTAACAAATAAATCAGATGTTACTCAACAGTTACTCGGTACTTGAGTAGTTTTTTCACCAAGCACTTTTTTACTCTTACTCAAGTAATTATTTTGATGAGTACTTTTTACTTTTACTTGAGTCATATTATTCTGAGTACAATTTTTGGCTACTCTACCCACCTCTGGTGGTAAGACAGAAACATCCAAGCATGGCTACATTTTGTAAAAACCTACACTGAGTGCCAAAAGCATGTTGGAAAATATATGATTGTCTGATAAGCCTAGGGTTCCAAAAACATTAAGATCTGGTGTAAAATCAATACACCCACAGTGAAGCATGTGACAGTGAAGCATGGTGGAGGCAGCATTATGCTTTGAGGCTGTTTTTCTTCGGCTTTAGTCAAGGTGCAGAGAATTATAAACAGTTCCCATTTTCAGTCAGTTTTGGCTTAAAACATTCAAGTTGCTGCTAAAAAGCAAAGATGAAAAGAAATTTCACCTTTCAACATGACCCAAAGCATACCCCCACACTAACAAAATAAGAAAATCAAAGTTCTGTATTGGCCAAATGAAAATCTGTGTGGTGACCTGAAGAGGGCTATGCACAAGAGATGCCCTCACAATCTGACAAACTTGGAGTGCTTTTACAATGTGAAGTGTGCAAAGATTGTGCCATGTCAAGATGAACTCAAGATGTGCCATGCTGATAGACTCCTACCCAAAAAGACTGAATGCTGTCATAAAATCATAAAAAGGTATTAGTTAAACCTTTATGCAACATGTAAGTTTGTTTTTTTCCCACTTTTTTCATTTGAACTGCACAAATATTATGTCATTAAAGATTGAAAAAGTCCTGAAATTGTTTATCTTGGTCTCATGTTTTAAATCACAAAAACTTGTCATTTTAAAAGGGGTGTGTATACTTTTCATATCCACTGTATTTAGCATAGAAAATGCAGTGCATATCTATGGGATCAGACACAATGCAGCAGTAGTGCTGAATAAAAGAAAAATACTATCAAAAACTATGAATACAGTGAACATTTCATGTCTAATTAAGCAAGGCCAATTATATCCCCTTGAACTCAGAGCTCTGACAGGATAATAGGGAGAAATCTTTGACAGCTGTGCTACTTAGGAGCTGATTCTTTCTTTTAATGAAGGATGCAGTTGGTGAGTGTCCTAAAAAGACTGAAAATACTCAAAATATGCACAGAAAAGTTCACTTTAGAAATCTCAAGAATTTGATTTGAATCGTCCGTTTCAGGCCATATGTGGACATATTTTAACAAATTTAAAATAAATTTATAAATAATAAATTTTAAAAAATAAATACATTTAATCTTAATCTAATTCTTGAATTTTTTTATTTTGTTTATGTTTACCTATTGATGTATGTATGTATTTATGTATTTATGTTTTATGCAATAAATAACAATATTTAGAAGGAACTTTTAATTAAATTTGATTGGTTTTAGTAGCCTCAGACAGATCTCTGATTATAATGCAGTATCACTTACACATACAAGCCCTGTGTATGAGGATATTGATTCACTGCCCATGTCTAATTTCAAGGCATAAAACACAATGAGTCCCTTGACACATATTATGAGATTAAGTTAAAACACTCAAGCAGTCCATCGTACTAGTATTGGCTTACCACAAAGACAACACTCATTTTACTCTTTAGCATGTTCAACTTAAGTGTCTTGTGGATAGAATGCATTTTAAATTATGTCTGAAATGTAAACATTTCTAGTGATTCATGCTGTCAAATATTCTCAGTATTTGACAAAGCCTGCACGATCGCCTATAAGGTGATGACAGAGCAGGCTCCCCCTTATCTACACTCGCTCTTAAAAGCCTACGTCCCTGCCCGGTCGCTGCGCTCCTCCACTGAACGTCGCATTGCTTTGCCTAACATTCACACAAAGCAATCCAGACTGTTCTCCTCAGTAGTTCCCAGATGGTGGAACAAGCTGCCTACCACCACTAGAGCAGAGATGTCCCTCACTGGGTTCAAGAAACTCCTAAAAACCGAGCTCTTCAAAGAGCACCTGCTCTAGTGATCCCAAATACTCCCCATGAGTACTGATATGCACTCAGCATTCGAAATCAAATGTTAATTCTAGTATACTAGTACTAGTAAATACTAGTACAACTCTAGTATTATTTTTTTGCATCTGTACTTTCCCACTATTGTAAGTCGCTTTGGATAAAAGTTATCAACAACTGCATGGTGATGCAGACATGATACAGAGGTTACCTTTCAAGATATTGTAAGCAATATATAGCATTTTCTAAATGAATGCTATATATTAATGTATTAATGTTAATGCTAACGTTAGCAATGTACCCATTTAGGCCTTTAGTTTAGCCTTTAGCTTAGCATGGCCAAAGTTATCAGCAACAGCCTGGCAACAGAATGTGTATCATGATAAAGGGTTACAATTCAATATATTATAAGCAATATACACTTTTAAAATCAAAAGCTAATGCTAATGCTAACATTAGCAGTGTAGCCTTCCAATCTAGGCCTTTAGTGTAGCCCTTAGCTTAGCATGGCCAATATTGTCAGCAAAAGCTTGGCAATAGAATTTGTAACATGATAAAGGGTTACAATTCAATATATTAAGCAATACACTTTTGAAATCAAAAGCTAATGCTAATGCTAACTTAGCATTGTACCCTTATTCTACTTGTTAACAAACCAACTTTTTTTCCCATAGTGCTACATACATTTAAACTCCACCTTTATTCCATCCATGTTGTGAGCATGTTTTCGGACACTAGTCAACATATATACACTAGGGGGCAATGAATGATGCTTGGGGGTCAGTTGGGGGTCAGGGACTGAACACACCAATGAAGTTATCATATAACACCAATCATAAAATAAAATGATCCATTGTTTTCCACCATGTGGAAAATCATGATATTGTGATAATGAAGTGTGTTTTTTCTTACATCCCTAGTGGGCAACCTTCCACAGTTGTTACCTATGATGTTGCCTCCCTCAGGCAAACCCAGGGCCTTGTTCTCACAACAAGTCATGAGGGTTCACTGTTTCTCAGCTAAAAAACAGTAAGGCATGAACTACGTTCACTTTATTCCAGCAGTGTCTGACAAATGCACTATCATTGCACAATACCAAACACTGTTATGTTTACTGAAGCCATCATTAGTTTTAATTACACCATGATGTGAATTTTGGACTATACCACTTACTACTAGTTCAAGCCACTGTGTATGAGCCTGAAACTGAGGGGAAGCCTAACAGCTCTCACTAAAAGCCTGACAGCCTACTGAGTCAATCTTTATCACACACCACTGAGCAGTCTGGAGTAAAATCAATGCCTGGCCACAGGGGGAGACAGGCCATAATTATAAAGCTCATAGTGAAGCATGTTCTGTTCATTTCACAATATAAACAGAAGCTCCAGGACATAACAGCAGGTACATTACTTAGGCCTAATGAAAAAGAGTGTTTATCAAAATATTCCCTCTGTATTACATTAGCTTTCTAAAGTTTTAAAACTTTCGTGATAAGGAAGTACTTAAAACATTAATGAGGGGGTTTATTACACCCTGTGGCTGTGGTATCTGAGGAGCTCACGCTCCAGTTCACGCCCACAGGGTACGAGCAAGTTTCCGACAGCATGGAACAAAAGAACTGAAGCATATAACAGAGGCATTGGGGATTTCCTCATTGTTGAACAGATATCTGCACTGCTTACCCAGTTGGCATGACGCTTGGCACCAGTGGGCACAAATGTACGTCAACAGCTGCTTTCCCCTACTCACAAATCCAGGAATGGGATTTAGGTAAGGTTCACTGTATCACTGATTCTTAATAACATAATACTTATTACTGAATGTTTTGAACTGGTTAGTATTTTAGTCCAACGTTTCCTCTTGTGACCAGAACTCCATTTCCCAAAAGCATCTTAGCACAAAGATCATTGTTAGAGTGAGTATTACATTCAACTCATTTCCAGTTATGGGCCCTGAATTGAAACACTCTCAGGGTTGGCACTGGCTAAAGGAAACTTGTTAGCCATTGTGGCTAAGGGGCTTAAAACTTTCTTAGCCACATAAGGATTTGACTAGCCACAGATTTAACAGCTACCTGTGGCGAAGACAGTTAGCCATAGTAGCCATGCTTTAGCCACAGTTAGCCAATCTTAGCCACAGGCACTTAGATGTACATTATATCAGAAATCCATTGATGTAATGGACTTCTGATCATATTTACAGATATTTATAGATATTTACTCTCTGTAGGGCTAATAAAAGTGATAAAAATGGAAAATGTAGAGCAACAATTGAATTCAAAATAAAAATTTCCAATGTGTACAGCTCTTTGTCGACTTGTTTATTTATTCCAGAGACAGTCTCTCATAAGCCTGGGAATAACTGTAAAAATACTATCAATGAACGCACAGAATTATGGGATACTATAATTTTCTACGCGCGAAATTTCTCAACCAATCAGCATTTAGAGACCCACCCATCTCATTAATTATTTCGCGGTTATTTTCCTGACGATGTTGCTTCGGGCTATTTCGCGTGTTTACGGAGCAGCAGATAAACTCAAGATGGCGGACAGCTCGCGGAGTATTGCCGAATTTTGTGATTTTCGTGCCGATTTGAATTCTCCATGCGTTAGAAAATTGCTTTTAGCCAGCGTGGTGTACTGATGACATGTTTTCCTCGCCACACGCTGTCTGAGTTCGCCATTGGCGATGTGGCGAGCGGCCAGCGCGAACCCTGACTCTGCAATGGGGTTGTCACAATATCAGAATTTTGACATCAATACCAATATCAAGCGTAGTATCGCGATACAATACTTTCAAATCAACTCTGGCTATACATTACCACTCATCACTGTCTTTGACATCAAATGTTTATTTTATATAACATGGACATCTACCCATCCATCCATTTATCCTACTCGCTTAATCCTTATCAGGGTCATGGGTAGTCCCTTACCCCTTCACTGGGTGCAGGGCAGGGCATTACACTATCCCAACTAAGCCCAGGACAGGGCGCCGATTCATCGCTGGGTGCATATATACGCAGGCATACATGCACATAGAAACACATACTTTGACAAATTAGAGTACCCAGTCCACCTGAACTCCATGTTTTTTTGGGTTTTTTTGGACTGTGGAAGGAAACCTATGCAGACACAGGGAGAACATGGAAACTCCATCCAGATGGGGACTCAAACCCAATACCTCAGCACTGAGAGACAAATGTGCTAACCACCAAATCTCTGTGCCACCCATAACATGGACACATTTCTATTTTTAATAAAAAATAAATAAAAAAAACATAATTAATGCAAAATTCTTCACTTGTAGACAAAATGCAGCAATATACAGTGCCAAAATGCTGCATTGTATTTTCAGAAAATATTGATAGTACTAAAACTTAAGAGTACAGAATTAATTGGCAAATTTGACTATTTAAAACTTTTGATACTTGGTGCAACTCTACCCTGCTCTATACAACAGAAAATGAATGTACAAATAAAATGAAGTCAAAGTCGTCTACTAGATAACATTCTGTACAGCCATGAATAATAAACAGTACTGACGGTGATTCAGTCACATCTGACTTACACCGGACACTTTTGGTAATGTTAAATTTGTTACTTTGAAAATTTTAAACTAAAATTAACTCACCATCAGATGCTCACAGAACTCAATTCAATTGCAAAACCTCATGGATGACGCAGACAACAATTATTCTCATAAGAACTCTGTCCACATTCATTGTTATGATCAGGTATAAGATGAGCCTAACACATTTATTTTAACTGGTTTATCACTCCTGAAAATATAAATATCATCCACTGTGTCTGCGGCATTTCCACGAAGTGAGTTCTTGCTTGTGTTACTATTGTTGCTACATGAAAAGCTGGCAAGCAATTTTAAAATTTCCTATTTTAAAATCAATCAAAAACTGGAGCAGTCTGTCCCACCTCCAATACCCCAAAACTATGAACCATGAAAAGAGAACAGACTGAATCACAGCAGGAAAATGTCGACCAGCATGAAGAAAAGTAGACATTTGTTTTTTACTGTTATATGTGTATGGTCATGACTAGGAATGCATCAATGTTTTGCAACCGAGCATGAATACAAGTACGTGTATTTTTGGTCTTGATCTGTTGTGCATCTTTATTAAGTTCGTTTCTGTTACATGATAACTGTGAATTTCATACTTGGGCTCTAACACATAAAAAAAGCATCAAAATCCCTTGTTGATGACCAATAATGGCTAATCATCAAGAACAATATACTGGCTAAGAGCTTCTGTTACCTTCACAGACCTAGGGTTGTGAACAAACATTTTTTCTTGCCTACCTCGCGGATGAAACTAGTAGTAAACTCATAAACATTATCATTAAACATGTACAGTGGAACCTCAGTTTTCATCAATAATCTGTGCCTGGCGATCACTGAAATGAATGGTAACTGAAGAAATAAAAAAAATTCAGAATAAATCATGTAAATCCAATTAATTCATTTCAAACACTGCAAAATATTAACAAAAATACATTTTATATAGAATTACTATAGTTTTACACTCAGAAACAATGAGAAATAAATACAAAAGACTAATGAAATGGATAAACAAACATTTAACACTCTTACGGGTTTATGCTCTGTTTTAGAGTGTGCCAGTGTGGGCCAGCCGGCAGCCTTTGTTTTGTACACTCGCTCTCAGTGTTCTTGGCCGCTATTTCTTTTCAGGCGGTAGCGCTGCACCACGTCACTTTAGTGTGATGTGTTTTAGGGGTTTTTTTTGCATTATCAAAGATACAAAACCACAAAGATCAAGGAACATGTGGGTGAGTGATGAACGCATGGGTGGATGCTGTGTTTTTGCGAAATTAGCATTGAGTCACATGGGCACGCAGACGAAAACCAGGTGGATGAATGATAACTGAAACAAATTTTCCCCTAAAAACTCAAATGATAACCGAATCATATGATAACCAGGGCAAATGATAACCAAGGTTTCACTCTACCAGTAAACATACAGTATACCCGATACCAGTACTGGTATGAATGTATCACTATTGATGTCAACAACTCAGAGCGATAAATTTATCTGAATCTGATTTTTTTTTGTTTTTGCAAAACAAATGTGGAGAAAACATGTACAGATACAACTGCACATACTGATCTAAAAACTCTGAAGTCTGAATTGTTTGTTGTGCAGATTATTTTAGAAATTATATTATTCTAATGAATAGTATTTCCCATAGTTTGGCAACAGAAGTTCTCTAGGAGAGACCCTATTCAGGCAATATGTCATTTATTATCAACTTTAACAATACTGATATAGCAGAAGGATACAACATTCTCTATCCAATCTTTGAAACAAGGCATTTATGTGCTCTAATGTGGTCCAAATAATACAAGCCAGGCACAGTCACAATATGTAGCTGTATAATCACCGTAGTTTTCTGTCATTTCTGTCATCATTCAGCCCATCACTAACTTACGTCTCTGGATGTGAACCTACAACCTTATTTGGCTCTAACTCAGCATTTCTACTCAACCACGTTTTTGAGAAACACACAGCATCTGAAGAGGCCAGAAATATTGCTGAGCTAAGGTTATATATCAATGCCTCATAGCACTAGGCCTTAGAAAATGTCCATTAATCACAAGCTGTAATGAGAAGGTCTTATGAAAAAGCAGCCACATTTTCCCAGTCAGGGTTTATTGAACCCCTGAACACAGCTGTTGGGAGGCACTGATTAGCAAATTGCAAACTGCAAACCCTCGGCTTTTGAGTAATATCCTGAAAGTGGCGTCACATTGTGAACTCCTGCTCCAGACACTAAATATTTTGGTAAGCAAAGCATATACTTTGGTCAGTAAGCACTTGTCAATAGTCACCCTCTCACCCAGTTGCATAACAAGGTTGGATTCAATTTAGTTTCACTATTCATGGAGTAATAATATTTTATAGCTAGACAATCAATACCAAATCAATGCTCTGGCTATAAATAAATAGTTTAACTATAACTTTAACCACGAACAATGTTTAACATTAAACATTTATTGATAGAACCCAGACACATTTTTACAGCGTAACTTACATGTCCATTCTTTTTTTAAATTGTGTAACACACACAGAACTCAGCTGTCAACAAAATATAGAAAATGCAGCAAAATATAATTTAGGGCAATGTGGTAACTAAATTTCAAAAAGCATTGAAAGTATTGAAAATTAGAGTACAGTATTGACTGCCAAATATTTCTGATATTTGGTGCAACTCCACATCGCTAAATTATCTACAAGACAATATTCTGTAATGTTTTAAACAATCAACACTAATTTTATATATATATAATTATGTTCCTTTAATTATGTAATTATGTAATAATAATAATTATAAAATATGTGTGTGTAGTTCTGATACTTTCTAAGCACATAAAGGGCTATTTCTAAATAATTTGGTAAGCAGAGCATACACTGTGGTCAGTGAACACTTCTAAATATTCACCCTGGCACTGAGTTGCATAACAATGTTGGATTCAGTTTAGCTTCATTCTGGACATCATAGAGTAATAATATTTTCCACTCAGCAGGATTTATTTACTAAGGCAAGTGGAAAACCATTAGCATGCATTAAAATTTAGCAAGTGGAACTGGCTCTACTTTTGCAACCAAGCTCCTGTGATTGACTGTTTGGATGACGTCAACGGCAAACATGCTAATTTTGTATTGCGGAGGCACTAATACACAGTTCCACTCAAGAGCACATCTCAACCAGCTGTAGACAAAAGAAAACAGACACAGAAAAAAATCTGCTAAGAACAACTGGAAGTTCTCACAGAGGAGAGGCCCAGCTATTAACAAAACAAGTTGCTTGAGAAGTGTCATGCCTGTTATTGCCATACTGATGTGTTATTGGTATTTTCTTACTTCTAATTAATACCAGTATTGGTTATGTACTAATGCGCTAAATTCTCATTTTATATAGGGATTACCCAAAATGGGTCATATTTACTATTGCTAGAGGTGTAATACATTCTGACACAATAATCCATGATACAAGAATGTGGAAATTTGCATTGCAGAGAAGGACGGTATCACGTGCATTCTGTTCTTTATGTCATTTAATGCAATTTCATTCTTCAAACATCAGAAAGCAAAATCTATTTAAACCATGTTGTTATAAATCACAGTCCATTACGTCACTCTCTTTAGCCTCCTTAGTGGCCTCGGCTTCTTCAATTCTGCAACAAAAAATAGATTCTTTTTGCTTAAATTTTAAATATTATTTTTGTTTAAAGAATTTACATTACTGTGCCCTATATATGCTTCAGAATGATAAAAAGAAAGTTTTAATGTGGTTCTTTAAGATGTGGTGAAGCTATAATATTATTTAGTTTAGAATCTCAAACCTTTGCTCCTAGCAATTCATTTTAATAGCCGTGGACTAAAATAATTTTTGTTTTAAAAATTCAGACAATGTGCATTGTCCTGCATAGTTTACAGCTTAGAAATAAAAATAAATGTGTCATTTGTCATATTAAATATATCACGTGAACCCAGTTTGGTCAGCTAAAACATGAGCACAGTCTATCATCACATCCTTATATTTTAATAACACAACTTCCATTTATTTAAAACTTAAATTCTTTTGAAAAAATATCTGTTCACATCTCTATGGCATTCACAGTCACAGCAGCTCTGTGTGGAAATGATGAATTAGCCAAAATATGCTAATAAATAACTTCAATATTTAACACTACCCTTAAAAGTTTTTGTCTGCTGGGGAGAAAAGGCACTACTGAGAACGAGGCGACCTCAAAATCGAGCAATTTTGTGTGAAATGTCTTCATGGGCCAATACTCATTAATTCACATTTACTATTCATTGTAATAAGTCAACCTTCAGACTGCGGAGCATAATTAATCAGAATTTCACAGCGTAAATATTTTACTGTTGACTCTAGAATCCAGTCAAATTCATTTAAAAAATAAAAAGGGCAGATTGCTGTTGGCAGTCATCAAACCTGCATTCCAATTAGCACAATTTTACTCACATCAAGGACACCACAATTACAGCCTGGACTCATCACATTTCCTGACTTCCACTTATTAATACTAGCAAACACTATTCTATTTCACATCTATTTCTGTTTGTAAAATTATAGGCCTTACAGACAAATGGATACCATAAGGATTCATCAATATTTATACATCCACCAAGTGAAAAGATGGATGATCAGTGAACATTTTGCATGCCGTGAAGACTCCAAGCTGTTATTTAGGTGTTTAAGTTAATAAAGTCAGTCAACAGATTCAAGTGAACATATATACTACTGTGAGCTGCTCCAGCCGCCCTACACTACTGACCACATTCAAGTTTATATGGACTTCACTGGGTGCTACCTTTGAGTTTTCCCTTGCCACTATCGCCGTTGGCTTGCTCATTGGGGATTTGGTGTTTTGTAATTATTAACCCTGTAAAACTGCTCTGTGACATCAGTTGTAAAAAGTGCTATATAAATAACTTTGACTTGACTATGTATGTATGTTTATATATAATGGCAATACCAAGCAATGTGTGAAATCTTGGGTTAAGCTTAAATGGCAAGGATAATGATGTTCAGATATGGAACAGCTGGGTGGAGTGTCATGTGAGCAATACTAAGGGGAGTCAGGGCAATATAGTCCTTGGAGTGAAGGGAGGTCATGTGACTCACAGAATAGACTAGGATCCTGGGAAAGGGAGTCCTTGAGAGCTTTGTGGACAGTTGAGAAATTGAGCAGAAGAGCAGGGAGCATGACAGACACTATAATTGATATCAGTACACAGTAAATATGTCAGTGTTAAATCAACACTATTAGAGTTAAATTAACACTGGGAGTGTTACATTTTGACACCCTCAGTATTAATTTAACTCTAGTAGTGTTGATTTAACACTGACATATTTACTGTGTATAGGAGTCAAAATTCTGGTATCGTGACAACCCTAGAGCAGCTAAAATAATAGCCTTAGTGGCTCAGCAGGCTAAGACGCTGACACTATAACCAGAGGATCATGAGTTTGAATCCCGGTCATACTGTTTGCCATCAACAGCCGGAGCCCAAGAGAGCAAAAATGGGCAGTGCTCTCTCTGGGTGGGTAGATGGCGCTCTCTCTCTCTCTCTATCACTCACACATTGCAATGTCTGCTGGCTCAGGCGTCCACTGATTGGTCCATTCGCAGCTGGGAATCCTGCGCTTTCCTCCGAGCGCATTGGCTCCCCAGTGACGGTGTATCAGCGGTAGTTAGAAAAGAGGCGGTGGCTGACATCACACGCAACGGAGGAGGCTTGTGCTTGACTTCACCCTCTTAGAGTCAGGGACAGTGCAAAAATGATGGGGAGAGGCCTAACTGATGGGATGGGCTAATTGGCTACTACTACATTGAGAAGGGGATAAAAATTGGCAAAAAATAAATAAAAATTAAAGTTAAAAAACAATTACTTCCACATTACTGGCCTTATATTTATTCAAATAATGTTCTTCAGCAGTAGTCTTGTGTTTGAAATGCAACAAAACACAATTCAGCAGGTCTACTTCAAATGCTGCTCTCTGTACATCATCATAAATTGAACTCCTGTCCTAGTACAATCAGCCATGCTGCTTTCAGAGCTTTCTGAGCTTCAGACAAACCCTTTTAAGTATGGAGAGATTATAAGACATCACTGGTTGTCCCTTTGATCTCCCTCTTGTTGCTGCATGATTGATTCT
>BRDA01077996.1:0-20194 GCA_036984385.1 Crenuchus spilurus
CGACCATATATGAGCTTACTGACGAGACGTGACATGCAGGTACCAATAGGGTAAATCAGAATGGTAAATGTTTATACTTATCATCCAACCACAATGAAATTCACTCTTTCTGGATGGCGCAATTTATCTGGAAAGGATGTTTTTTGAATGATGACAAACCGAAATGAAATAAGTAGAAATAACAAGGCTGTTTTTAAAATGTAAGGAGTAAAAAGTACTGATAATTGCATGAAAATGTAAGTAGGAGTAAAAAGTCTTCTGAAAATAATTACTCCAGTAAAGTATAGATAACCAAAATTTCTACTTAAGTATAGTAAACAAGTATTTGTACTTTATTAATTGACACCTCTGACAATGACCCAACAAGACTGAGACACATAAGGGCTTAAATAGGAAACAGATCACAAGACACAGGTGCAAACAATGAGGATAAGGGTGAAACAGGGCAGGACAAGGGGGGAGACTTAAAGACACTAGTACAAAGCACATAACATGAAATTGTGACAAGATTACAATACTGTCTAATGTATTTTGTGTCTGTAAGTACATATATATATAGTATGTATCTCTTCAAATAACTTTTAACACTGTCCCCAATCTAAGCGTAACCTAAGCATTGCATTAACCCAAAAAAAGTTTATCTCTAAAATGAAACCTGAAAGCTATTTTGTGTGTCAAAGAATCATTTTTAAATCTTCATTGTAGGTTAGTCTCTAAAGGCACAAGGCATTTCAGGCTTGAAAATGTACAAAAAAAACACTCAAACCCAACTAGGTGTAGTTTGAAGAAAACAAGGCTCCTTCTGGCATCATTATCATACCTTCTCCAGCATGCGAAACATGCCCCATTATCCAGACTCGTACTTCAAAAGAGAATGAGGCAGGTCAATACCAGCTCCATCGACCTTCAACCCTTGCATGCCTGCTCAAGTCCACCTCAACCACTAAACTCTTACTGCATTCAGGCTGATCAAAGACAGAAAGAGTATTTGTATGACTCCAAAGCCAACCTGAACTAATGAATACCCTCTCCAAGGTTCAGAATAGCACTCTTTGGTGCCAGGATATCACTTAACCCCTTAAACCCTAAGGACCCATAGTCTACATGCCAGTTCCTTTTAGTTTAACTATAGCTACAGTAATTACTGAATGTTAAGTCTGCTGGTTGTATTCATACTCATTGGCCACTATCAGAAACCTCCACCTTGATGATACTTCTGGTAGGCTGTATAATTACACGTTTATTAAATGCACAGTTTACTAAAACCTTTCTCTAGCTCTTCATTAATTCCGTACATATACCATACATGCTCTCTCACAACAAATGCACTGCCTCTCACTATCATGTGTGTTGAGAACATCCAACCAGCCAAATAATATATTTTCACCATTGAGTGCTCCTGTGGTCAGAAACTTTCCAGTGCTGATAAAACTAAAGAGATGGTTGTTGTCTTTGGAAGAACACAGAGCAACCACTCTCCACTCTACATTGATGGAGATTGTCAGGAGTATCAAATTCCATGGTGTTCAGCTGGCAGAGAACCTCACCTGGTCCCCAACATCAGCAAGAAAGCCCAACAGCGTCTCTACTTTCTGAGAAGACTAAGGAAAGCTCACCTGCCACCTCCCATCCTCAGCACCTTCTACAGAGGAACCATAGAGAGCATCCTGAGTAGCTGCATTACTGTCTAGTTTTAGTTTTTCAAAGCTAAAATATGGTAACAAATACTGCCAAAACAAAATGTCAGGACAGCACAGACATTTTTTTAAATGGAGGGAGACAGCATTGAACTAGGGACCCCCTACCAGAGGCCGTGTATGCTCTACCAATGACATCAAAGAAACCGTGTTACTTAGCTAACACTGGTTATAGCGATATTACTCGAGAACTAAGCTTCTGTGAATGTTCATTGGAACTATGGTTTTGGGAAACACGTGTCGCTTAACAATGTCGCTAAACAATACTATGTAAGGTACCAGTGTAATGAATTTGGTAGTTCCAACTATGGTTTTGGGAAACACTTGGATTACAATTGCATCCTATCGACTAGGTAACAGTTAGCAACTATGCTTTTGGGAAACACATCCCTGGTAGTTGGGTATGAAAAGGGAAGCCAACCAGGCTTTATAGCAGTTTGAAATTAGCATAGCAGCTAGCAAGCTGATTACAAGTGTCTCCAGTAAACTGATCTTTGAGTCAAATACAAGTTACAGTGCATTAAAGCATGCCTGAGAATTCACTAGTGCAGAAATAAGGAAAAAGTCCTTTCAAATGAAAAGTGATAGACAGATGACATTCAGACTGCTTGGCCCCCACAAACAGATTTAATGTCAATGAGTCAATGAGTGGATTCTGTTCTCCACACTTCACCATATGTGTCCCCAAACCATTATTATGAGTGACTGCCTGCTAAATACATGCACACTTTCTCTTTCACATGCACACACACACCCTGAAAACCCCCCGGGGCTTCATCACTTAGACCCTTTTTCTAAAACACATCACCCCTCTCCTCCTGCTGTCTCCTCCTCTGCTCCTCTCTTCCTCTGAACTGAGCACTAAATTTAGCTGCGCAGATGCGTGGTGGGCCGGGACCAGAAAGGGGGTAGGGTGTGGAGGTGCCATGGTGGTGTACATCTGTCACTTTAACATGCACGCCATCGCCGTGACTCAAAACAACAGATGTTAACTCTTAATTGCTTCTAGATGTGTTATGCATCAGAAGTAGTTACTAATGTTCTGCTTCTGTCATCACATGTGATCTCACTCAGACATCTTTGGTAGGAAACCTCAGAAATGTGGTACAATCAGGAGGCTGTGTTTGTGTGTATAATGTTAAAACGTCATTGCTAAATTATACCAGAGTAGCCACTGGAATGTAGAGGAGAATTCACAGTGGGCTGCTGCAGAAAGAAACTGACAGTATATTGTGGTATAAGGGCCGATATTTACTAAGCGCCTGCAGAGTTCTGGTGTAGCAGGCCCGGTCTAGACAGCTTCGACCCACTAAAGCATGGACTATACAAGATATGTCCTCTAATATTTGGCATCAAATCATTAGCAAGTCCTATAAGTTGTCCTGTAAGTAATGTTTCTGTACATCCCACAGATGCTCAATCTAATTGAGATCTGGGGAACTTGAAGGCCACTGTTGGTAGATACCTTGCAGCTTTGGAGATGCTATTACTCCTTTAATTAATGTAGACTTGTGGATGTGCCTGCAATGATGAGCAGGGTGTGCCGGAGCTTATAGGAGGTGAGATGGGTTTGCCAGGGGATCCATTTATCACATTGGTGGGCATATATTTGCACCCTGGTGGTTAGGTTTGATTCTTTATTTCATTTATTTTTACCTGATTGATTACTTGGCTGAGTGGAAAAGGGGGATGTGTTTTGTTGTTGAAGTATTGTTTTAAATTTAGTTCTGCGTCTCTCAGACTCTCTCTCTCTCTCTCTCTCTCTCTCTCTCTCTCTCTCTCTCTCTCTCTATCTAATGTTCTGTTCTGCTACTCTCACTTTTATTTAGTGACACATTACACACTTCAGCATAACGCTATATGACACAAATCAAGCCTTTATGTATGTGACAAGGACAGTGAATCAGCATTGCTTAACTGATGGAGATGAAGCTCTACCAGGAGAAGAAAGCAAAAAACAATGAAGCTATAATGAAACAGGACTTAAATGAAGATGAGCACAATGGATCGCAAACATATTACAAGAAAGTTAATTACAGACTAACACCCTTTCTGCATCGCGCGCACACACACACACACACACACATACACGTACAGACACAGTAATTATGTTAGGTGTGAGTATTGCATGTCATCTGCAGAAAAAATGTATCAGAAGCTCATTAAGAGACGAGCTGTGTGCATTTTTTTTAGATTTAACCTTTACGTTGTCAGGTAAGACCCTGGAGATGAATCTGTATGCAATAATGACTTCAGGCTGAATGTGTCTGTGTTTGTTTATAAAAGAAAAAAAAAAAAAACTGTTTATGGGTAAATATGAAAATTGTAATATTGTGGCAACATTGTGTCCTCATGAGGCTTTCTTTGCAACAAAATATAGATTTAAAAAAAAAAAACTTGAAGAGCCAAAATATTTCTTTCTGGTTGCATTGTTCTTTGGAAGTCTATGGAGAGTATTACAAGAGTATGACAATATTTGTATGCGTGGGTGTGCCCAGATGGTACAATCAGTTTGTCTCTCTATGGTCCACCCTATTTACCCAAATTTCGATATAGTTTTCCAAGATATAGTCCACAAAGACATGTTTGGAGTCCACATTTTGATTCTTAAAGCTGAAGCTACATTGCTATCAAGCACTACAACTCAACAGTCACCTACGTAAACAGTAGAGTAACGTCTGTATAAAATACATCAGCAACACTTCTCTCAACCTGCTGACACTAGTTGCTGTAGTTTAGGACACAGTATGACTTACAGTTGCCTGCATCTCTGAGGATGTTTTCAGTTTTTGTATGCCAGGAAAATGTAACTAGTGAATGGAGAGCTGAGGAAAAAATGGAGTGGAGAGTTAAGAGGAAGATAATTGATGATGATTTGCATGGTATGCAAGAGAAGTGTGTGAGCGATGTTCAATGAAGAGAAAATTGTATGAATCGAATGCTTGGTGTAGAGATACACTTTAGGAAATAGAAACATGAATTGGAGCTCTGCCCTGCTTCTGTAACATAACATTTTTATGTTTTTCTTTTTTAGAATCCAGTGCCTACATGGAGTTGTTCTTATCCCCCTGGAAGATCATTTTTAGTATTTTGTATTTTTTGCATTTTGTAATGTTGGTACAGCATTGATGCCAGAAAACAGATGGGAAATGAGACAGAGGACGTTCATAGTATGGAACAAAAGTGTTCAAAGGAGGTGAATGTAGAGAAAGACTCTTATGAGAAGCAGGGGTGGTACTAGGGCCGGCCAACAGGGCTATAGCCCTGGGTTTTTTCTTCATAGCCCTGGTTCTCATATCCAACCCAGACCTAATCGATCAAGTACACCCGACATCCCTCATGGGGGCTGAAGCCTTGGGTATCATAATTTCATAATGTTCTTGAGAGGATATTAGAGGTATAGGGTATATCACATCCATGTACTGAACTTCTTCTTCTTCTTCATCTCTACAGTAATTTTATGTCCTGTTACTGCAACACATTACTTTGTACCATGTTACCCAAAACACTGAGAATTATTGCATTTTCTTGAACTTCATTATTAATGTTACACTTATACAGCACCTTTCTTGATATCCAAGGATGCTTTATAATCGACAAACTCCATTTACACACACTCAACATTGAGAAGCAGTACAGTCTACTCTCAACCGGAAGCCATCGTCCACCTGGAGGACTGCATCGAGCACTAGGAGGATCACCCAGAACAGAGTGCAAACCATTTCTGGGCATGAATACATTCATACATACACACACACCAGGATATTTTTTAGAGTAGCCAATGCACCTGATCTCCATGTTTTTGGACTGTGGGAGGAAACTGGAGTCCCAAAGCCACTGTGCTGCCCATAACTGAGCATTTCTGAATTAGTGGCTTCACTGGAGAAGAAATAAACTTTCATAACTTTAAATAAACTTGATTTTATTAGATGTACTATTTCTGCCATAAAAACTCAGAAAAGGATATTGGCAGAGAGGTTAATAATTAGGGTCTTTGGCATAGCTCAGGTGTGCAGCATTCGGTCCAGAGCAGACACTGCCGGACAGATGGGTGGCAGACGCGGAGCCACTACCTGAGCAACAGGACCAGGGCCAACCTGGTGGTGGTGAGGAGGAAGGAGGATGACGGTGACTGGTAAGCACCTGTAGAGGCAAATTGGTTTCTTTTTAAACTCTAGTAGTAACTTGTGATTGGCCAGGAAGCTGAATGAATGTGTGACATAGTAATGTTTAAGGTACTGATGAGCGCATTAAGTTTTTATTGCAGAACTTTCGCTTCAGCATCTGTTTTTATTAGTCCGTACATTATGAACTATTCACACTTTGTAAAACAGTCATTTAAATAGGGTTTTTTTAAGACAGGCAAAACCAACTTTTTGATACGGCAGTGATGAAATGTTCTAGGCCATCAAAAGAATTTTGTGTGTCTGGATGAGAAGTTGGCTGGAGCTGCTGAAGCTCTCCAGTGGAGAAGCTCTTGAGGTGTTGAGGCCTCCTACTGAGCACTGAGAGCGACAGGCTGCTTTGTTTGGCTCTCTGTGAGTATCTTCTCTGCTCTCTAAAGCATCTCTGCTTCTCTCATCTTCTGAATGCATCTCATCCCATTCTACACACCAGCCTTGCCACATCTTAAGAAGTGCACAGCTCATGTCAAAGTATGAAAGCTTCCTTTGAGAAAGATCCTTTAGAAGAACCATTTGCTGAGTCATTATCTTCTCTAGCATTGCTGCCCAAAATTAACATGTCCATCAACGGAAAGCAGCCAGGATAAAATCACCCCTCGAGTTTATTGTATTTGTAGAACGCAGCATGAATGGAATCTTTGAAAAAGATGATTTAATAGAAGAGATAAATGAAAAATGAGTTGGGATGTGACATTGAAATGATAACATTGTCATCTGTGAATGAAAACTAGCAAGAGTGAGACAGCATTAGTCCTGCTCATATTGTCAAAAAATCATTGCTGTAACAATATTTCGAATGATTTATAATGAATTATAATGCTACTTCTTTTTACGTTAGCATTGGCATGTTTGGCTTTTTTCTAGCTACTGTGGAAAACAAGACGCTTTGGGTTCTTCACAGAGGAGTGCTGCCAGTGGCCACAGTGGATACTGGCTAGGCTGCCTGAGCCTGGCTCATTGATCCAGACCCAGTGGGATGCTGGGACAGGGTCTTTCTTCTTTATTCTGTGCTGTTGGGAGTCCATATGTGTACAATGTACAGAAACCAGTTTATGGTATTCGATAAAGCCAGGCTGGCCCAAATTAGCATGTTGCATTGAGAAAGATTTCTGAAGATGCTTCGCTATGTATGTGGATGTTTGTGTGTGAGGTTTCTCCAAAGCAGCCTGGGAATTTCAATCATTTTCTCGTTGTCTCTCACTGCTTATGCAAACATCCAGAACAGAGAGGGGGGCACTGTTCCAGTGGAGCTGAAAGGAAGGGGGTGGGTGGGGAATGGAAGGAGGGATCCCCATGGGTCTCAAATTAAATTCCTATCATGTCAGGACAGGAACAGGATTCAATAGTGTTTATTGGCATCTCACGACCGGAGGGAAATTAAATTCCACTGGCCTGTTTCATCACGGATAGTGGGTTCAGCTCTCTTTCCATTTACCCTGTCTCTCTCTCTCTCTCTCGCTCTCTCTGCCATTTTTCTGCTTTCTTTTTACTGGTGGGTCAAGTACTAAGAACCATCCATTGCGCCTAATTTTCATGGTATTATCTTTGTGCAATTTGTTTATATCGCTGTATGAATCCTAAGAATGCCAGAAGTGTTTCACTGGATGAATGTGTTGAATGAATGTGCTGCTACAGATCAGCTTATATGAGTAGTAAACATTTTAAGATTTATATCTAGAATAAAATGTGGGAGCACACTGTAAAAAAGCATTACTGTACAAGGTAGGACAACTGTAGAAGAATGACGGTTTTTGTAACACAAGGCTACAGAATAAGATAGCAAATACCATAAGCACATGAAGTTGGAAAAGAAAAAGCCAGATTTCTAAGTTTGCCACCCAAGAATAGTCAAGTATGTCCAAGAAGACAAGATCAGGGGCCTTTCTATTCAACAAGGCTTGCCTGAGTGTAATGGAATACTGTATTATATCATCATAGTCTCTGCCTGCTCTATCATATGGTCATTTACCACATACAAACATTTTTTCTTACTAAACAACATTATTAAGCATTTGTATCTCTATACTTTACACAGTACACTGATTCAAAACTCATTTATAGTGGAAGCCAGTGGATTGTTGCTGTGTGCAGTGAATAAGTGTTTGAAATGCATTAATTGATTAATTGAATGATATCTTGAGATGAAAGTCTTACAAAAACTGAACACAAAAGGATTAACTGTTGAATACTGAAGCAAAACACTTGGAATGTTTTGAAATAAGACATTCAATAACACATTTGAAATAAGATTTTGTGACATCTATGCCCGATTTTTTTCCCATTTTAAAACTAGTTCCATTTTTTGAGAAATAATTTAGTAGACTCACTACTTAATTTGACTGCAAAATTCATGAAATGTTCCACAATTATTTTACATAAACAGTTACTTACAGACTGTTCCAACTGCTCAATGGATTGTATTGTAAACATATTTTTGTTTACATTTTTTAATGTTAGATGTATTTGATTTTCTAAGAGATATTTGGAGTCCAAATTTTGGTTTAAAACTAAAGCTGTGACGCTGCCTTTCCTAACAAACATTAGACCTCAACAGTCACCTAAATACCATCCATTATTCTAGTCAATAGTCAATGTAGTTATACCCACAAGTATAATTTACTTAATTGACACCTTAATTAAGTTATGAGTGTGGTTTGAGTGGGTTGACAGATGTTTTGATGAGGAAGCATCTGGCTATTTAGGTGACCCTTGAATTTTAGTGTTTGTTAGTAATGATAGCCTCACAGCTCCTGTGAGGAGCTCTAGTACAAATTTTGCTTATTTAGTAATGGAGGTATGAGGCTGATTTGGTTAACAAACACTTCAATAGTCACCTTAATAGCCCATTTGTTTCTGCAAAATTACTGCACCAAAACTAATCCCAGCCCAGTCAAACTGCATCCAGATCTGTCGATTAAGGCCTCACTTAAGTAAATTATACTGTGTCCTAATTTACATCAACAATTTTAGGTGATTATTGATTGTTGACTCCACAACTGTAGTTCTAAAATAAAGAAGCACAATTTGAATGCCTTGACTGAGTGACTACATCTGAGTTAAGTGTAAAAATATGTACATATAATAATATGAACCACTCTTTAAAGCATGAAGATAAAGCTGAAAAAGATGCCCTGCTTGATGACATACTCATCATTCTGTTAATGCTAAAAGGTACAGTTGAGTGCACAGTTGTGTTGTCTGGTATGAAACTGTTGGACAGTTGGCCCAACTTTTGAAGTACATTTGTTCACAGATATCTCTATTAAAGAGAGGGAGAATGTGTGTGTGTGTGTGTGTGTGAGAGAGAGAGAGAGAGAGAGAGTGTGGTGTAAGTATGGTGTGGCAGTGTGTTCAGCCCATATGCCTTCTCTATGATGCAGGTTTACTGTCACACTGGGTTGAAGAGCCAATACCATCTGGCCTCCACTGTGAATAGGCTGATGACTATAGCATTAACACACTCCCAGATGGGGCTACACATGGCACACATCATACACCCCCACCCACACACACACACACGTTTATGTGTGTACTGATAGTTCAGAATTTCCAAAAGTTTGAAAACAAGCTTCATGTACAGAGTACAAAGTTTGGGGCATCCAGCATGCCAGATTGTAGCCTGTTCCTCTTGCTGACACACTTTTTTGTGCCACTAGTGTAACTATGGCTGGATGTGCTCATTGTCTGGGGCTTTGTGGGCCGATCGATCTGTGAGAGAAACCCAAGACCCAGGAAATGAGCCAATTATCCTCCAGCTTAATCTATCTCCCAGGGGCTCAGTGTGTGTGTGTGTGTGTGTGTGTGTGTGTGTGTGTGTGTGTGTGTGTGTGTGTGTGTGTGTGTGACCTTCAGTTCCACCGATCATGTCAGAACACAAACAATATACACACAGAGCAAAAGTCTTCACAGTACAGAACTTGGAGAGCAGCAAATTACACAACACATCAGTATTGAACTTAGCTAGCTGACAGTCTGATACTCAGCATCTTTATCTGAGAAACATGTGGAGATTATCTGAACACTAGAAGTCAAGACACACTCACTAAAGCCTCTAAATGATACATAAATCCAACAATTTGTATTTAGTGTCTGGTCAGTTTCCTCTTGCTCTAGTAATTGACCTGTCCATGATTGGCACATCAATGTGTTCCTAATGTTATAAGCTTTAAGGCACGCTGACAAAAAAAAAAACTAATTCAGTCTAATGAAAAAAAAGTGCCTTGAGTGCTTTGTTAAACAAAAATATATTCAAGGTCAAACTGTACATTTTCTCAAAGTAAAAACCCTTGATTGATATGCTAAGCAGCTATTTAGGTGTATTGCTAACTAGCCAGGTTATAATCATTTTTAAAGTTTTTAGCTAAACACAACACATTAATCATTTTAGTACTTCTAGCTAGCTACTTGGAGTGTATAATTTTTTTTTGCAGTAAAACACCACATCTAAGGCTAAACAGATATTTTAATTTTGTTAGCTAGCTGAGTTAGCTAATAACATTAGCTAATGTATAGTTTGTCAGAGGTTTAGCTAGCTAGCAAATTTAAAACAGGTGAAGCTGGTGAATTTATGTCAATCAGATTGATCAGATTTTAATTTTGCAACAAAACACCTAGAAGTGATGTATCTAAACAGTGAAACCATTCACATGCATGCAACATAAATAAATAAACTTAAAATTTCATTTCTAGTCCTATTCTCAACAGTTATACACAAACTGTTTTTTTTTTATTTGTGTATACATTTGTGACTTCAAGTGCATTAAAAGTATGTGTACATCATCTTCAATTAGAAGAATTCAGACAACAAAAATGTATGTGGCTGCAAGCAAGATAAGCATGTTTTGGAGTGTTCTCGGTAAGTGTTAGCAAACAAAACCTTACACAGGATGGCATAGTAGTGCTACAGAAGCTGAAATTGGCCAAAAAAGGCCAAAGTTACCTTTTAGTACATTCAGGAATATCTGGTGTACTATTGAGTATCAATATTATGATAGTCTTTTTGTTTTAAAAAACAAATTAGACAAATACAGCAGTACATTTTTGATTAACAGCAAGTGTCATTTTTAAATGAAATGCATATTTGCGCTCTCTCTCTCTCTCTGTACATATCTGTTTTTTTTCCCCTCCGCAATGTAGTAGTGGCCAATCAACCTACCTGTTTGCTAGGACTCTCTCAATCATTTCTTTTCTCCTTGTCCCTGAAGACTAGCATATCCTCATCTAGGGTTGCCAACTGTCAGATCTTGAAGTAATGATGCCATTCTTTAAATCTCACGCCATTTTCAGCTGTATCCTTGCAGCACAGACAGCGTTTTTCATTGGTTGTGACTAGTGATGGGCATTCCAGCTTTTCAGAGGCTCCTAAAATGGCTCCGCTCTCTCTTTTTTTCCTGCCTATCTTAACTATCTTAATCTATTAATAAAATAATAACAACAAAACATTTTACTGACAAGAACTGATTTTCAGTGCTAATACACTGACACATCTGATAAACTTAGGTGTGAGTCTGGCAAACCTATATGGATTCTGAAAGCTGAAGAAGTCCTAAATTATCTAGTGTTGAGCATCTCAGTATAAAACTGCACTTAAAAGTGTAATTATTAGGTTGTGAAAAGAAGACAAAAAATGAAAATATTGAAGGAAAAATAGTTCAGAGAACATCCCTCTTGCTATTTCTTCTTTTGATCTCCTTTTTTGATTCCCTGATAAAAGTTCAAGGATGATACAACAGAGCACATTTGGAAGTGAATATGTTGGTGGACAAAAAGAGGCTTTCTGTCTCACAAATGCAAAGCTCTCACTCAGCAGGCTCGTATGGCCTTAATATGAAATCTGTCATTTATTTTGATGAAAGCTTTAGAGGCATCAAAGAAGGCATTTGACAGAGATGACCACAACCACTCAGCTGGCTTTTTTTCCCACAGCTGTTTGGCAGGCAAGTGCTTTCTCCCTGCTCGGACTAATGTTAAAGGGATAGTTAAAAAAATCTAATGTACTCAGTTTTACCTGTCCCCAGCTGTATTCAATCAGTCAAGACATGTTAAAAGATATTTTGATTCAAGTTATATATATATATATATATCCAGGGTATGTTTCATTTTGTTTCGAGGATACTATTTCTTATAGTTATATAAGTGTTTATGCTCAGCTTACAGGGGTGTAAACAAAAACAGGAAAATAGAATAAAATATATTTAAAAGTAATTTATTTCTAAGTGAAGGAAAATTGTGTTTAAAGTTCATTGGAACCTATTTTTAGGATTTAAAACTTAAATGCAAAATATGTGTAAAGGTGATGTAATACATAGTTATAGCCTTTGGTTGAAATGTAAATGGTTTAATGTGAATAGTACAACCTATTAATATGTATTTGTTTTTTTCTTTTTTTCGCCAATTTTTCTCCCTTTCGCAATGTGGTACTTGCCAATTAACTCAACCCATTAGTGGGTCTCCCCTCATTTTGAACTGTCCCTGACTCTAGGAGGGTGAAGACATGCACACTCCTCCTCCAATGCGTGTGACGCAGCCGCCTCCTCTTTTCAAACTACCACTTCATACTTCATACACCATCCCTGGGGAACCAACACACGCGGAGGAAAGTGCAGGGTCTCTAGTTTTGAATGGACCAATCAGTAGATGCCTAAGCCCGTGGACATTGCAATATGTGAGTGATAAGGAGAGTGAGAGTGCCATCTACCCACCCAAGAGAGACTGGCCAATTTTTGTTCTCTTGGGCCCCGGCTGTTCCGGGATTCGAAGTAGCGATCCTCTGGTCATAGTGTCAGTGTCTTAGCCTGCTGAGCCACTCGAGCATATTTGTCACTCTTGTTGTATTTTTATTCTGATTGGTTGTTCATGTACTTTCTCCGATTTAAGCCTTTTGTATTGGTCAGGGAGAAAGGGGGCGGTGAGTAAGAGAGAGAGAAGGAGAGAGAAACTTAGGAGAAAAGGTGGACTTTGCTTCAAGGCTTTTGAAGAAGTGAGAGCGTCTGCTTGGCAGTTAGCAGAGCAGGAGTTTAAACCGTGTCTGAGTCTAGTGTAGTTGTCAGCTCGACGGCTAGTTTGCTCAGTGACGTTACTGCTAGGGTATGTTAGCATGTTTGTTTAGCTAGCACAGCTAAGCGCGCTAAAACTTTGAGCCGTGCACTCTCGTCAGAAGTGAGAAAGCGCCACTCTTCACTGGACAGAGACTGTTACTGTGGAGCTGTGTTACGGTTCAGTTGTCGTGTCTGAATCAAAAGACAAAGCAACAATCAAAGAACGGTCGACGCCAGTCGGAGTGCGGTTGAGGAGAGTTGTGTGAAGCGGTAAAGGAAGAGTTTCCGACCATTACTTTACATTACATCGCTGCTAGAGAAAGGTACTCTCACGATACTTTTATTTTCTTTCTGTTAGCTGTGTGTTTTGTGTTTGTTGGTCAAAAGGCTTTAGGGTTGCCACCCATCCTGTAAAATACGGAATCGTTCCGTATTTGTAAATTAAAATTCAAGTTCCGTATTGAACCGATACGGGTTGCGCTTTGTTCTGTATTTTTGTCAAAGGGGGTGAAATAATGTTGAACTGAGATAGAACGATATGTGTGAATCTGCTACTCTATCTACCTCTCTGTCATGTTTCAGCAGAGTGTGTGTGTGTGTGTGTGTGTGTGTGTGTGTGTGTGTGTGTGTGTGTGTGTGTTATGGGTCGTTGGCGAACGAAACATCTCTTAGAGTCGACTCTTTGAAGTGAGCGATCAGAGCCGACTTGTGTCTGGGAGCCAGATTTGTTTCCCCTGTGTTTAAATCGCACGGGATTGGTCAGTTACACCATGTAAGGTGGGGGGTGTCGCTACAGTAGTATTAACTATAATTGTTGCACGCTTCTTGTTGTTCTGCTCATTTGCACTTTATGGTTAGATACTAAACTGCATTTCGTTGTCTAGTTCTTGTACTGTACTTGCGTAATGCCAATAAAGTTGAATCTAATCTAATCTAATCTATAGTACCCCACATGGAGGTGTGAGTGTTAGTAGTGCATTTATATCAAAATGAAGTAAGTGTGGGCTCACAATTTTACATGTCGGTCATTCTCTATAGGAACAATGTGGAAGAAAACCTCTGCTCAAAAATCATGCAGACTTCAGTTCAGTGTTGATATTCCAGGAAAGCATAGCAAACAAGGATCCAGCATAAATGAGAGAAGAAGGAAGAAAAACAGAAGAATCATATACAGAAATCTGATAACTGAGCACTAGTGCAGGGAAAAAGTGTGAACAAAGTTTACTTTCACTTTCACTTTTTTATTTTCTACTTCTTAACTTAAATGTGTTCTTATGTAATGAGCTTTCAGGTTTGCACCACATCCATCCATCCATCCATCCATCATCTTATCTGCTTAATCCTGGTCTGGGTCAAGGTGAGTCCCCTACCCCTTCACTGGGTCAAAACCCATCTGACCTCCATGTTTTTGTGGGAATCAACTGGAGACTTGAATCACTTCTGTTTCATAATTATTTATGAAATACAGACCCATTCTAAAAAATAGAATATCATGGAAAAATTGATAAATTTCCATAATTCCATTAAAAAATTTGAACTTTCATAGATTATAGATTCAGGGCCCACAGTTTAAACAATTTCAAGTATTTATTTGTTTATTTTCACATAATTTGGGCTTCCAGCTCATAAAACCCACAAAAACAGGATTTCAAAAAATTTGTAAACTGTGGAGAATGTGTATGTTCATGTTATTACAAAAAACATTAAAAAGAACAGAGTCAGAAGATTTTGATAGGATGGCAATGAAACACAAATGGCACAGACAATTCCAGCCTTGTTCAGCCTTCTCAATGATCTCAGTATGGAATACAACAGTTTGACGGGGATCAGCTTCTTACATTCAGCTCAGACACAATGATTAAGAAAAAGAATTAGAGGGGCAGGTTTGTCTCTTAATGGGACACGAGCTGCTATCATCAGAAAGGTTATTACTCACCTCCAATATTAACAGCTTTGGCTTTCTCTCTCTTTTGGCCTTTCTTGTAGCAAGATAATACTTGCTCTTAATTAGAAAGACTGATTTATTTGCTGCTGCTGCTGACTATGAGTAGGTGATTAATCAAGTATTGGAAAGAATATGGGCTTCATAATGAACCTGAGCATGAGTAGTTAGTGTTAGAATTTAATTGTTTTTTAAGAATGCATAAGGGATTCAGAAAATACGACACAGTTCTGTGGTTGTGAGCTGAAACGATCTCAGAGAGTGGATAAGTGTGAGTTAATTCCAAGGGAAACATTCTTAGAATTAACTCTACTCTGAATATTATGAGCTCCTCCAGGCTCTTGTTTGTATTATCTATGAGTCAGCAGGCCAGAGGAAAAATAAAACAGTGCAGGATACCCAATAGCCAGATGGAAGAAGCCAAACATGTTTTTTTCTTTCTACATTTATTGCCTTTCACCTATCATCTACCATTTAAAAGCTTAAAGTCAGATGTCATTTAAAGTACAAGACCAAAATATTATACTTGGTCATTTATTTGTTGAGGGAAATGATCCAATATTAAATTTTTCTGAGTGGTAAAAATATGTCAAATTTGGCTCACAATAATGGACAGCAATGTTCTTTTTGGAGAGCAGCCGAGTTTTCTTTGCAACCCTGCCATGCACACTAGTGTGGTTTAGTCTTCTCCTGATGGTGGACTCATGAACATTATCATTAGCCAATGTGAGAGAGGTCTTCAGTTGCTTAGAAGTTACCATCCATTCATCCATCTCCATCTTTTCTTTGTCTTTCTTTCTTTCTTTCTTTCTTTCTCTTTCTCCCTCTTTCTTTCTTTCTTGCTCCCTCTTTCTTTCCTCTGTCTGTGACACTCTCTTGCTTTTTTCTTATTCTTTCTTTATCTCTCTCTTGCTTTTTCTTGCCAATTTCTCTTTTCTTCTTTTCTTTTGGTCTTCCTCTCTTGATTTCTTATTTTTCTTTCTTTATATCTTTTTTTCTCTCTTTCTTTTGCTTACCTTAACTCTATCCTTAGTCTCTTTTAATCTTCTTTCTTTCTTTCTTTCTTTCTTTCTATTATCTCATACTTTCTTGGTCTTTTTCTTGTTTTTCATCCTCTTATAAATGGGTAGAAGCATAGAAGCATGGAGTAGGTAGTGTCATGACTTTGGCTTGCATTACTGTACAATGTTGCTAAATTTTACTTAAGTAGTTATTTCAATGAAGAGACTATTGTGTGTAAGTGTATAAAAGATTTAGAAAATAGGAAAAAGATAAAGGAGAAGAAGCAATAATTGTGAAAATTAATCCTCAAAGTTCTACAGCTTTCTTGTTTCTTGGAATCATCTATGACTTTTCTTTCATCATTCTGGACACCAAACTAGCTTTGTAATACTGAAAACATCAATTCCAAACTTTTGTACATTAGGTCCAGTGTATACAATGCCAAAGTCAGCTGATAATCACTCAAAACCAGAAAAACTGAGAAACAACTCTGACCTTTGGTAAATTAGTCCCAGGCGAAAGTCTGAAAAATATGGAGTTCCAAGTATTTTTTGTGAGTGTTTTGGCAGTTTGTGAGTCAGATCTTTTGGAAATGCTTCTCTTTCATATTTAGAGAAAGCAATCCAGCCTATTTAACAAATCAGTAGTCTCTTATTTCTGTTTCTGAGAGAGCAGAACTGGAGCTCTATATGACTATAATTACACACTGCGGCTATTTCCGTGCTGACTGCCTGCAAATTTCTCATTTCCCTGATCACAGAATGCTCGCAGGGCATTTGCATGGCAGAGTAAGAGGGAAGCCTGAGATGCCATATAAAAGCAAGCCGAGAACTATAATGAAATTCTGATGAAAGGGTTTTAAAGATGCCAGACCCCTTTTTTGTGGTGAAATAGGCAGTGACACAGCATCATCAAATAACCAGAATAAACCTCCAAAAGCAGAACAAGATAAGCTTGATCACAATCAGCACACACTAACTAGAAATACATTTAACAGACTTAAGAAATGTCTCTCTTTCTTTCACTTTCTCGTGCTCATTTTCTTTCTGTCCTTTTCCCTCTTTCTGATAGTGTCTCTTGCTTTTTTCTTTCTGTATCTTTGTCTCTTTTTTTTTCCTCTCCTCTATCCTTAGTCTCCGTTAACTTTCTTTCACTGTCTTTCTGGTTTCATATATCTCATACTTGCTGTCTTTTTTCTTTCTTTCTTTCTTTCTTTCTTTCTTTCTTTCTTTCTTTCTTTCTTTCTTTCTTTCCATGTCTCTTCTTGCTTCTCTCTTTTCATTTCCTCTCCTTTATCCTTACTCTTTTCAGTTTCTTTCTTTCTTTCTTTGTTTCTTTTGCTTATTTTTTTCTATTTCCTTCTCCCACTGTCTCGGATATTGTCTCTTTTCATTTTTCTTTCTTTCTTTCTTTCTTTCTTTCTTTTTCTTTCTTTCTTTCTTTCTTTTTCTTTCTTTCTTTCTTTCTTTTTCTTTCTTTCTTTCTTTTTCTTTCTTTCTTTCTTTCTTTCTTTTTCTTTCTTTCTTTCTTCTACCTTTTACAGAGTTTCTTGCTCTTATAGCACAAATGTGCTCATATTGATATCAGACTACTGAATACTGAATTCAGCTCAGATGACTAGTGAGCCTGGAAAAGAAATCTGCACTACTTTATTTCTTTTTCAATACAAATACTAACACTTCGAAATATGACTATCACCAAGACCAACAAAATATTTCTTTCTAATAAGCTTTAGTATAAAGCTGACATAATCGCCACTCCCACACATGTGCTTTGCTGTCAAGAGTTACAACATGACTTATATAATACAGCAATGTGTACAGCAGTATACATTTTGGCAAAAGCAGGCTTTTAAATGTAAAAACTATAATTATCTCATTGATATGAGCATTCAAACGTTTGCAATCTTAAAAGTGGTTTGGTTGCAGATAAATGTAGAGATGTTATGCAGATGATGTCACAGTTGGCGGTAGTTGCTAAAGTGGGGCAACAAATACAATGGGAAAGTGCTGTTGTAGTACTGACTGTACAAATAACTTCAGCAAAGAATTTAGGGCTGAATTTTTATTTACACACTGACCAAAGTTAAGTCATATAGTTATTAAATGATAGAGATAAAGGATTGCCATATTTCACACATCACTAACTGTTCATGTCTTTCAATGGAGGCTCATTTATTCTCTGACTGTGTCAAATACAGCATTGACATTATTGAGTTGCAATGTTACCTATGAACTAAGCTTCCAAATAAAAGTTCTAATGAAATATCTGCACAAACCTGTCCGCATTCAACCTGAATGTCCACTAGTGTCCTCCTCGCTTTAATTTGACCAACAAGTATTACCTGATATCCAGACTTTTGTATGCTTTCAGACTTGTACTGCATTTTATTTACTTCAGAAGCCAGATGGGAATGATGTCACTGTTTTTACTGCTGTTGATTTGCAGAGCAGCTTTATTGGATTTTGAGGTTGGAGTTGGTGAGGCTGTTCCGTCCATTTCCATAGGAAATCTACCTGTGGGGCTTTCCTGTTGAAGCAAGCATCCTAGTGGGCATTTAGAGATTTTAGCCCAGTGGAACAGAGCATTAGGAGCTCTTCACACTCCACCACTCTGCACCACTGGAAAATTGTGGAATGTTATTATTGCCATTGCAATTAATGTAAAATTATTTCCATTCCTCATGTGACATCCTTGGTCAATGCAATGCATGCACAGCTAATACTAACTGAACATTAAGATACTCTGTTGCTGAACATAAGAGTAGGTGGTACCCTTCACCAAGTTTCATTGACTGGTAGTAGCCCAGTTTTTGCAAAGCAGCAGAAGTTGACTGTTTTTCAGCTCAGAGGCAGGCATGAGTGTGCTCCTCTCAGGCACCAATGGTTCTTTGGTCATTTGCATGGATCACTATCAAGTACAACTGTGTTTAATGGCAGATTATTGTTTTGCCATTCAGATGGGGTGTATTCCAGAGAAAAAAGGATGTCACTCTGTAGTTGTAGTATACAAGGAATGGTTTAGCCTCAAATAATAAATAATTTATTATTTAAAATGAATAATTTCCATGCTACTGAATGGTGCTGTAGAATGACAAGTTGGAATTCACTGTAAACTTCAATTAGTTGCAAACATATTGCCTCAAAGTAACATTACTCCAAGCTTTAATGACTGTAGCTTCAATCGAGCTGGCAGTAACCTCTGCTTAGTCTTAAATAAATTAAATCAGGTTAACCTCTGATTTAATTACCCCAAGTAACATTGATCTACTCAGTGAGAGTGTGCAATTTATTTAAGTTTTACTCCATTACTTGAGGCACATTTACTTGAGTGGGCTGAGTTTTGTTAACTGGTTTCTTCTGTCTTCTGTTAAATTGTGGCACTCAGGACTTCCCATTGCCTAAAGTTTGGCCAGATTATTTGTATTCATTAATGTGTGCTTATCTGGCTTCTGCATTTTCTTTTTTTCTGTGAGAGGGAGCTTTTATAAAGACTTCTTGGGTTTGAACAGGATTCCTGTTGTGTAGTTTAAGGGTATTAAATCTGCTTTGCCAAAGTATTTATATTAATCATGTAAAACAATTATTGATTAGGCCAAGTAAAAAAAAAAATTGGTGATCATCCTTTTTCACCAAAATTTTGGGTCGGGGGGAGGTGTTTTTTTTTTTTTTTTTTTTTTTGATAGAAAAGTATTGTGGCGGCTCTTGGGGGTGTCGGCCAATCAGATGGCTGCGTGTCGTACGGTATTTGCATAAAGTTCTCTTGTGTGTTTATGGGGTCTATTTTGTAATTATTTGGGGTCTTTAAGAGGGGATTTTTGTATGTGTAATGATTGTTAGTTGTAGTCTAGTCTCTATGAGTTATTTTAGTGTGTTTTAGTTAAGTTACCGTTAATGTGTGTCTTAGTCTATTTAGTTAGTCTGGTCATACTTTCGTGTTGTAAAGCAGTGAGCGTTTGCTACTGCACTTTCCTTTTTACTAAAAGAGCAGTAAAAGAGCATTCAGTAAGCAAATGTGTCATCCTTTTTCTTTATTTTCTTCTCCAATGCTACAGTATGTAGCGAATATTAGAAAGATGTTGAAAACTTAAATAAAACATTTTAAACATAGATCATGTTCTTCTTGAGTGATTTACAAATTCAACTGAAGTACGGAACATCTCCCCAGAAGACCCAAAAACGTCCGGCCATTCACCCAGAAGACCCCTCTACAAGGCATGAAGTCAACTTAAACATTTAGTGAGTTCTTCTTGTACTAGATACAAATTTTACAAAATAAATTCAAAAGTTGTAGAAAGATTATAAGCGATGTATGACATCGTAACCTCTTCTT
>BRDA01077997.1:0-16856 GCA_036984385.1 Crenuchus spilurus
TTGAAATGGTGCAGATTACATATTTTTCCTTTAAGGTTTGGCTCAAATTTATGTTGAATTCTTGCTAGTTTGCAAGAGTAGCAGTAACTATCAAATAATATGTTTTAAGTGGAACAGGGATCGGTTATTAAGACAATCATTATTAAGAAATCGACAATTTAAAGAAATTGGTCACTCAAAATCAAATTGCCATATTTTTGCATGTACCTCAGACTTAATTGTTCAGCCAGCCATATTTGCCTAAAGAGCATAATCATTACTAGCAAAATATATTGAATGCCACAACACACTACACTTACATAGCGTTTTTCTCAAACCCAAGGATGTTTTACAATCAGCACAACGAATCACACACGGCATCTCAACCAGAAACAAGCGTCCACCTGGGGACACATCACTAACCAAACACTAGGGGCATCACCCAGAACAGAGTGCCAAGCATATCATACATTTATACACACACCAGGGGAATATAGAGTAGCCAATTCACCTGATTTCCATGATTGTAGACTGTGGGAGGAAACCCACTCAGACACGGGGAGAACATGGAAACTCCACCCAGATGAGGACTTGAACTAGAGTTGGGCGATGTGGCCTAAAAACAAAATCTCCAATTTTTTAACAAAAAATCTGATTTTTGATTTTAATAGATTTTTTTCCCCTATTAAATATAAAACTACAGATGACAAAAACTTGGTTCAAAAACAAGTTTTACCTTTATTTTTTCACTTAAATTTCCTCGTTGGGGTTAAAGTGCAACCAGAAACAGCAAAAACAAGTTTTTAGATGAGATGGCAGACCATTCCATTGTAAACAGTAACTTTTAGAACGCTTTCTCCAACATAGCTAAGTTTCAGACACAGTGCACCCTCACATAAAAAAAAAACATCCTCAAAAAAATAAAAATAAATAAATAAAACTGTCCTATTTGATGAAACTGACAAAATAGAAAAAAAACACTTGTTTAACCAGTCAGCTTGCTATTAACACTGAAGTCAAAGTATACACACAACTGATGTCTCAAACACATTAACAACTAACTGTTAACACAGTCATCTTACCTCAGAAAAAGGTTTATTTCCTTTATTCACGAGTGGAATGGATTGTATTTAAGTTTCTTTGATCACAATAAAAAAAGCAAAGGCAACAGAATACCACTGGTAAATAAGTCTGACGACACGGGATGCATCTCATGTTGGGGTTGCCGAATTTGGCACAACACCGGATTATGCTTTTTGGAATTTCATTGATGAGACTTAATTTCACAGAATTTATTGTGCCCCACCTGGCGTTCTATTCTAGAGACACCACTGGGTTGGATCAAAATGGGTTGGGCCTAATTGTGAAATCTCAGTGATTAGTTGCATTCCGTATTCTCCTTAGAATCTTTGCTCGTAAGCTTTTAAATAACCATGAGAAAAAAAACTGAAGTGGTTTAAAATGATGCTTGTATATAAAGCAGTGATCAGAGCCCCCAGTGAGTAGCAAAGCTCCCAAAGAATGGCCATTCACATCAAAATGCAGCTTAAATTATAATGAAATCAATCAACATACTCAGATACTAACCTTTCATGGCTGCATGTGGAGTTGTTTCTTAGATTTAACAGAATCTAAACCTTCTTCATGTGGATTTCACACATTAGAGACTCAGACAGACCTTTAGTGAGGGAACATTAACAGTTGGTGATTTAACGTGGTTTTGAATGTCAAGGAACAAACATCTCTGCATTCCTTTCTGAAGGTAGAGTCACCAACAGATAAATGATGCTATGCAATTTGTTTTAAAACATTCTAGCATCTCAAGGGTAATTGTGATGAAGAGCTCTTGATGAGTATGGATGTAACTCAGCCTTCATTTATATTGTGCATTGTTTGTTTGACTTAAACAAGATCCTTCAGAATTCCTTCTAAAAAGAAGACTTTAAACATCCATCTGACTCTTTCTGCTGAAAGCAATCCCTGATAATATTTTCTTCGTGTATTCAAAGTCCCTGAGTCGTGAATAGCTTAGAAGTCATTTAGTCAGTAGACTGTTACTTTATCAGAAGGCCATGGTTTTCATTTTTGCTTGTGTACCTCATTACAGGGGAAATCTAAGACTTGCTACGACAGCCATGCTCTTGATTGCTTTTCTAATTGTGAAGAGAAATTGCAGTTTCTATCTGTAGTGAAAGGTTAAAGAAAAATGAAATATGAATGGTTCACCTAGAGATCATATTTACATATTTTCCACTTACCTCAGATGTAGTTGGTCAGTCAATACATGTTTGGAGTCTAAAAATGAGCTTCTTTAATAACAATTGTGAAAGTAAAGTTGCTAACAAAACTCTAAAACTCATTAGTCACCTAATCAGTCCAGTTATTTCTAGCAAAATATGTCACCAAACCTCTCTCAACTCACTTAAATTACATCTAGATCTTAATTAAGGTCTTAAATAAAGGCTGATGTGATATAGGGAACAGTATGACTTGCTGTGGATTACAGGCAGCCGCTTCAGACAGTAAACAGGAGGCCTGGTACAAGGCTGATCTTGGATCAGATTTCTTCATATTTATGATGGTTTTCACTAAATCTGATTCTAGATCAGAAAGTCCTACTTTGAGTTGGTTGGCTAAGAGAAGTTTTATTAAGAGATCTGAGAGAACTTTTGGTTTGAGGTCGGCGTGGTTGATTGATGGTTAGCACGTTCGCCTCTCAGTGCTGAGGTCTTGGGTTCAAGTTAGAGCTGGGCGATAAATCGATTTTATCGATTAATTCGAATTTACAAAAACAGCAGGTTCTGTATGCACTACAGTTTATGCTTATTTTTAACATATTCAGGGAAAATGAAGACTAAGCTTTGTCTTACACTATGTCAAGCCCAATGGGGAAAGTTATTTACTTAATGTAAAATGTAGTAAAAATAAAAAATGTGAGATGTGTCCAAACTTTTGACTGGTGTTGTAATTTTTTTAGATGTACTACTATATGGTACCTCTAACCAAAAGAAGCCATCTAATAAATTATCAGCAAATAATGAATAAATATAGGTATCCCTTTCCTGCTACATAACACTGGCATAAATATTCTAGAAACATGCCAAATGCTGTCACTGGTGTTGTCATAGCAGATTATGTTCATTAATTTGTGTTTATTAAACAGTGTCATGACACAATTACCAGTAATTGTCATCACAGATGAAAAAACATTGATGTCATGACAGATTGGCATGTTAACTGAAAGCTGTCATCAAATATTTTAGCATCTGTCATGTTTCTAAAATGTTGATGCCAGTGTTGTGTATTTTCAAGAGATGTGCTCAGTAATTTGATTGGCATGGATGGTGCTCAACCAGTAGCCTACAGCACTTAGACCCTCCAAATGTCCAAAAACAATCTTGTTCATACGTCAAGCAAGAAAATATAATCTAGTTAGTCTACAGTCAGTGTTTCCAAAAGCAATTCAATTTATTTCACTTCTGCTTCATGTGCACAGCTTCCCAGAATTCCATGTCCAGATAAGAATCACCAAAGGCACCAGTGGGCAAATGGCCTAAGAGCTTGAGGAAAAACCACTGAGAGGAACCGAGACTCAACACAGAAGCCCAACAGCATCAACAGCATTAACAGATACTGCAGTAATTTAGCAAGTAGCACACATTTGCATGTTGGAGTGACACGCAAGATCATACAAAAGAAAGATAAAGGAGATAAACCACATAGATAATGTTGAAAGTCTGTGAAAGATCTGGTGCACTACTGTTTTAGACATACACAGGATGTGAGATATGAGAACATGGTAGATAAGGAGTTCATTATGAGTGTATGGCAGGATTAGAACATCAAGAAACAAGCTCATGCATTCATGCGTGGATAGAGTCATGAAGTTCATTACAAATCATGCCACAAGTTTTTTTTGGCGGGGGGAGGAAGTGATGGTAGACTGTTCATTAAAAATTTCAGCAGTAGTTAAGGTCTACCATGTAGCTTGATCAAAGTGCTTCTCATATTCCTCAAAGTTTGCTTTCAGTCCAGAGTTTCTTTCATGTTCTTTTTTAAATTACTTTCCCATGTGTTACTACCCATAAATACAATGTGTCAATACACATATTTCACAATATAGTATGCATAAAACACAGCTCTTTGGAGCAATGATTGTGATTCTGAAATATAAAGGTTTTAGCGATGTAAACGGGAAATTAGCCTCAAGCAAACAACATCAGTATGGTGGACGGAAGCTGGAGAATTAACATCTGAATGCAGCAGAGGGTTCCCAGGCAAATGAACCCATCTGCAGTTAGAGGCAACAAAAGTCAGTTTACTTTCACTTTCTTCTTTTCATCTGCAGGACTGAATACATATGAAGAGCTCTATAAGACCTTAAACATGACTTAATGATGCTCCTGAGCTTAAGTATCTGATTAAAGCATTATTGACCATGTTTACATGCACAGCAGTAGTCTGCACTGAACTAGTAGCACTGAGGTACAGCTACAGTCAACCTGGGAGGCCAATAATGACCTACAGTTAAGAGATTTTTCAAATTATAGGTCTGTAATGTAAGCTTGGAGAGAGGTGCAGCTGGGATGCCAGACACATTGTCAGAGGCAGTGAAGCACTGATAACAGGAGGTGCCTACCTGATGACTCCTGAGAAAAGCTTGTGAGGTAGTGGGTGTTAGAATATGGTTGAATTTATTTATTTATTTATTGATGAGTAAGAGACATTTTTTCATTTTATTCTGTTTAATTACATTCATATCTCATGTTTTATATATACACTATATATCTGTATACAGTGGTGCTTGAAAATTTGTGAACCCATAAATATGACCTAAAACATTTATTTATTGAGGAAAATAATCCAATATGTCACGTGGACAAGCCATAAGACTATTCGAAGAATGTTTTGTGGACGGATGAGACCAAAACAGAACTTTTTGGTTTAAATGAAAAGTGTTATGTTTGGAGAAAGGAAAACATTCCAGCATAAGAACCTTATCTCATCTGTGAAACATGGTAATGGTATCAGGTTTGGGCCTGTTTTGCTGCATCTGGGCCAGGACGGCTTGTCATCATTGATGGAACAATGAATTGTGAATTATATCAGATAATTCTAAAGAAAATGTCAGGACATCTGTCCATGAACTGAATCTCAAGAGAAGGTGGGTCATGCAGCAAGACAACCACCCTAAACACACAAGTTGTTCTACCAAAGAATTAAAGAACAGTTACCGAAACATTTAGTTACAGTTATTGCTGCAGAGGGGGGTCACACCAGATACTGAAAGCAAAGGTTCACATACTTTTGCCCTCACAAATATGTCATATTGGATCATTTTCCTCAATAAATAAGTGACGAAGTATAATATTTGTGTCTCATCTGTTTAACTGGGTTCTCTTTATCTAGGACTTTTAGGAAAATCTGATGATGTTTTAAGTCATATTTATGCTGAAAAATAGAAAACCCCTGTATGTTGTGTGGAAGAAGGTATTCAGATGCATATCATAACACCTCTACTTCCAGTGTGTTTATGGAACTAATAAATATCAAGGCTTTAATTATCATCTAGCCAACACAAACTCAGTAGGAAACTTTTCCTGCAGCCAAGATGGACATGGGGAAAAAAGCTGTTATGGCATTTTCTAATGACCAGTTATGAATAAGGTGTTGGCTGAATGTGCGTGGAATGATTTCCTGCTGCATATTGCTCTAAAATTATCAGCTTAGTTCTAGCAGATTGGGTGGATTTCTCAACAAGCTGTGATAATGACTAATTAAGTCAAACAGAGAGAGCTAATGCTCCAAGCATCAAGATTTTCCACTTAAAAACACCAATCTCATTCCCCACAGGATCCAGTTAAATGCAGGGACATTTGGGAGCAGTGATTAAAAATGAATAGTATAATTGAAAACGGTGAACCAACACCTACGCCCACAGTACTGAAAGTACATTTGGGTGTAAGTACCCTACAGCTACTGCAAACATATTGCCATGTCTGCCAGACACACCTGCTATCTTCCTCATATAATTTAATGGCACGAATTCTGCAGTGACATCCATAATATCTATGATAAACAGCTAATAAGAGGGCTGCTGAGAATTTCCCAGCGTGATGTCTCTGTTATACTGATTGTAATGCTACATTTTTCAAGCAAGTGCAGACTTCAGTTAATGAAACATGAAGGTGCTATGAAATGCAAAACTCATTTTCTACACGTGCTAATCTAACCATGCTAGCAAATGACATATTTTGCTAAATAGCTTAAGTTAATCATGTCAGATGAACGTCTAGCTCGTCCAGTTATGTTGCACACACTATGAAACATATGCACACATAAACAACAACTAATCTGTGACAAAGCCTAGCATACACCAGTGAAACCTTATGTTGTACAACCCCAAAGACAGTATGAAGAAAAATGAGCTGTTTCTTACATTTACTTTCACTTTTATTTCATTGTGCTGGTGCTAGACAGTTGGGGTTGGGGGGGGTGCTGTCAAGACTTAAGTGGTGCCTCCTTGGACACTTGTGGCCCCACGCGCGGAGACGGTATGAACCCAAGATATTTTGGTAACACTTTATAATAACTTTCATTAATAGCTCATTAACTAATGATTAATAACCGTGAACAAATCATTAGTTCATGAGAATTTCATTAACAAATGATTTACTAATGATATGTTAACATTTGCAAAAATGTATACAATCATTAGTAACTACATGAACTGTCATTTATAAACATTTGTTCATGTTCAAATTCTCATGAACTAATGATTTGTTCACAGTTATTAATCATTAGTTAATGGCTTATTAATGAAAGTTATTATAAAGTGTTACCGATATTTCATGAGTTGTCTGCTCAGCTTCATTTCATTTGTTAATATACGTCTATTCCTGCATTTCAGGGCTGCAACACATTCAAAAAATGTACTGTTGGGACAGTAAAGCATTTACCATTTTGTAATGTTGCCATTCCTTCTCACAACACTTAGTGGCACATTGTGGCAGTGAGGAAATGTTTCAAGCAGTGTTTTGTCCCATTTTGCCAGCAAACACGTGTGTAACACTACATGATTGTTGTCATGTTTTTTGTTTCAAAATTCTCCACAAATTCTCTGTTGGGGACAAATATGCATTGATTGTTCTAAAATATCAACAAACGTTTCAGAAGAGTTAATAACCTTTGCCAACATAACGTGACCGACCCTGTCTGTTGGTCCTGTGCTGAGAACTGTCTGAATGGTCTTTTTCACCTTTGCTCAAGAGCACATAACATACATTTCTTCTAAAATCAGAGTCCACAGAAGTCAGCGTCACTTCTGAACATGGTTAACATAAGGCGTTTTTTTTTTGCGCAGTAAGGTTTAAAGTGACATTTGTGAGTGTAAATCTGCACTGTATTGCTTGACAAAGGTTTGATAAAGTAATCCCTTGCCCATGTGTTATTATCAGCTTTTGATGTTGGTATATCTGGATCTTGATGTAGTCCTGTCTGAATCCTTACACACTGAAATTCCTCCAGATTCCTTGAATTGTTTAATGATATGCACAGTAGAGGGCGGAATATGCTAACCCTTTTGTCTTTTTTGAGGAACATTTCTGCCCATCTCAGTCAAAGTAAATGTAAGAAACATTGAAACATACTTTTTCTTATCTGCAGTTGTATTTTGCATGCTTGTATGCTGGTCACTATCATGAGAATAGTGTATGTACTTCACTGTCAAAACCAGCATGTTACCTTTTGGATGCTGATATGGCACTCACCATCATGATAGTGTGTGCCGGTTACCAGCAAAACCAGTATGTTGTGTTTTTTTTTTCTTATAGCTGTGCCCAGCAGCAGACTAGCATTAACCAGCTTGGACCAAAAATTAATCTGTACTGAACTGTAAATAGGCATACTCAGATTTCACATCTTCAGGGAGGCTTTCTCAATCCTTAAGACTCTAAATATGCTGCCTTGTATCTGATTTATGTCATAGTTTAAGCTAGCATCACATGTATCCTTCACTGACACAACAACCCCATTGTTTAATGCATATCAAGCTTTAAAAAAATCAATTCAAGGTGCAGAAAGCAAAATAGTATTAGGTTATTTCAACGGATGTAAGTTTCAACAGCTGGTACAAGCTCACAATGGCAAAACCTGTTCAAGATTAGATCATAAACCCAGTTGCTACAGTGCTGCTGTCAAACATAAATGTTTTGGTAGGTTTCGAAAGCAGAGAAAGGACCATTCATGATGCAATTGCACTCCAACTAGAGATTATTATAGCACTGCATTTCACGCAAAATGCTGCCTACCTAAGATTTGTGAGTTTGCAAAAGAAAAGCTTTCTGCACTTTCTTGTGCAAATGCTAACTGTTACATACTGTGATCGTTTATAACTTGCACAGTAATGTCTCAGATTACTGTGGCATCCATGAAGAATTGGAATACATGTCACTGAACAACATCACACTTGTATTTACTTGTACAAACCAATTTCCAGAAAAGGGACCATTTCTAAAAATGTTATACAAGCTAAAATTTGTCATTTAATTCACATGAACATTTATTTAACAGTCAAAATAATCAAATAAAATTTTTTTCAATAACAAATCTAATTCTGTCAAACTTCATTTCTTAAATATAAACAAATATAAAAATTGATGCTACACACTCAAAAAAAAAGAAGAGTTTGAACAAAGACAAAATAAGACTGAAAAGTAAAAAATAACACTGTCTACAATTAACAGTTTTAACTGCTAACAGGTGAGGTCATCAAGATTGAGTATAAAAGGAGCTTCCTCCAAAGGTTTAGTTTTTGCAAGCAAGGATGAGGCATTGGTGAGAGAATTGTCAGAAATCATATATTATTTTATATTAGCACAGGGGTTTCAAATTCCAGTCCTGGAGGGCCAGTGTCTGGCACAGTTTGGTGATTTCTCTTCTCTTACACAATTAAACTGGTCATTACGTGGCTTAAGTTGAATTAGCGGTGTTTGATCAGGAAGATCACCAGGCTGTGCAGGACTGGAGTTTGAGCTAGACCATTACCAATGAACACATTAAAAAAAACATTTGTAATGACATGGGGGTGTGCCAGTGCCCACGAAATTGGTAATCTGCATACATCTCAAAGTACCACTTATGCAGAGGTTTATACTGGTAATTTGGAGAGACACATCCTGCCATCAAGACGTCTTTCCCTAGAAACTCAGCAGGACAATGCCAGGCCTCATTCTGCACAAGTTATAATAGCATGGCTTTGTAGACCCAGCGTGCATGTTCTGCCTGCCTGCAGTCCACATCTGTGTCCTATTAAAAATGTATGGTGCATCAATAAGAGGAGAATCGGACAATGGCAACCACAGACGGTTGAGCAACTAAAGTTTTGCATAAAGCAAGAATGGGCAAAAATTCCCCTTACAAAACTGCAACTGCCAGAAGTAGTGAGTGAGGTATCATTAATGTTTACAGTTTACATGTCATACTGTGTCCTGTGTCCATCTGGTGGAAGTGGAAGTGGGTGAGCCATTCTTTTAATATCCAGAGTCTGTAGGCTCATTTGAATACTAACAAATTTGTTCACAGATGTGAGCCTTTCGCTGAACAGTAATCTTGAGGCTTTTTTCCATATCCAAACGTTCTTTTACAAGCTGTGCAGTGATAAAGTACCTCAATGAGTTTTAGAGAAGCATCTGCTTTTACAGAAACTTAGCGCTCAGTCAGAACATAACGCCCAACACCACTAATATTAAATCCATTTTCCTCAAATTATTATTCTAAAACTTATCCCGGGTACCATTTCTGAAGCTTATTATGGCATGTTTGTACACAGGGGTGAGGGAGGTAGTGAAGTTGATTTCATGCACTCCCCCATGTATTGGAAATGAAGGAATAGTTGTACATGAATGCATCCAATTCAGCATTTCACAGAGGTTTTCACGGTCAACCAGATTTGACAGGCAGTAAAATCTGATTTTCTCCTCCCATGTCCAATACCCATCTCTACATCTGTATGTATAACACACCCAGGCTACTCTCCTCATATCTGATTTGCTCTACATTAGTATAGTGGCATAGACATAAACATTTTATGTTATAATGTAACCAATATCAAATCCAATTTATGTATCCAAACACATAAATAAAAGGATGTGAAGAAACTAATGTATTAGTATATTTACTTATAGTTTTAGTAAATACAGAGTGGGCAATAGCGAGTAAACCAGTTTAGTACACAACTAGTTACAGATTCAAATAATGATTTGAACATCTCCATTATAGTAAAGCTATTAAATAAGCTGAATTTAAAGAAATATTCCAGTGCTGTTGTGCAGACTAAGAATCATTTAAATGCATTTCCTAGTAAAGAACAGCAAACCCATTCAATTATTATTAGAGTCCTACCAAATTCACAGCCATGAAAATCATCCCAAGTCAAAAGGTTTTATTGTCATTTCAGTTACTTACAGTACAGTACAAAATTTAATTAAACAACACTCCACAGGATACTGTGCAACACAGAACACAGTGCATTGACAAAGTACAAGAAACATGCAATTTGTACAGGACCTGTACTACAGTACAAGGTCTCTGACTAGACTGAGAAACGTTACAAGACAGAACAACTGTAAAGAAGGTCAATACATGGTACTGAGTGATTGACTAGTACAGTGGTAACCCTACTTACGAGTTTAATCCGTGCAGGAGCTGAGCTCGTTAGCTGGTTTGCTCGTTAGCTGGATGCATTTCCCCCATAAGAATACATGTAAAACTGATTAATCCGTGTCAGCCGGTCAATATACAGTATACTTTAATATGCTTAGTAATGTGTTTATATGGGTTTTTAAAACATAAACGTGACGACGATGGTGCTCGTGTAGGCTGGCGGCTAAGGAGGACAGGAGGACGGGCGTACGTGTATGGCATGGTTACACTTATCATATGAAAAGGAAAAGTAAAAATTTATCTAACTTTCTTGTTCACTACTTTTTGCTGTCTTTGCGTCACTTTCACTAGCACTTTCACTTTCACTGGACAGCGGTCAAAGGTATTGACTGACCTCTTCTTCTACACTAGCATCTAGGAGATGCTATGACCGCAGCGCCCCTAGCGGTTGGTATACTTGAACAAATTTACGCTACTCGTTACTTGGAATTTTACTCGTTACCTGGAACAAAAATATTCCGAGATATCGACTCGTTACCTGGAATACTCGTTAGTTGGGATGTTCGTAAGTAGGGTTACCACTGTATGGAGCAAGTTTCCATGCTACAGTGTTTGTGTAATGTGCAAATGTGTGAATTGTGCAGATGTGCAAATCTTGCAATAATTAGGAAAAATGTCACAGGGTTATTAGCCTTTCTCAAAATTCTTAAAATAGACTATTAATGTAATTTGACATTTTTGTATTCATGTAGCCATGCAAAGTGAAGTATTCAATGAGGGGGGTCACTCAAGAGCAATGAAACGAACACCAAAGTCAAAATAATGTACTATTTTCCCTGTTTGAGTGAACTATGCTTCATCAAAAAGCAGTGCTACATTTTGGCTCTTGCACTACTGCTAATGACTCTTTGCTGTGGAAATCAAGTGATTTTAGGCCATGGTCTGGGCAGATCTCTCATCAAACTACACAGTAAATATACCAGTGTTAAATCAACACTATTAGAGTTAAATTAACACTGAGGGTGTCAAAATGTAAAGCACCTTATGCTGGAGAAAGGAAGTATGTGAATTAAACTGTGAAAAAGATGTTTGCAGGGTTTAAGACAGGCTTTGAGTTTTATTTCATGACTGCAGTGAAATTTGATATGATATTTGAGATACTACATTAATACAATTATAGAAAATTCCTGTGAATTTGGTAAAACTAGAACATACAGTAAGTTGTTTTATGATGCAAATGTGAAACGTGAATAAATATTTGATGTCATTTAATGCACAATGAAGACTATAACATGTTTTAAGTTGGGTTAACACTGTGTGATAATTGGCCTGATTTTGCTTAATAGACATTAGAATAGAATTATGTTAATATTTTACTGCCATCATCTCACACAAGCTGACCCGTAGCAGTCTTATAAGATACATTCCCTGTACAGTGCTATGGTTTTGTCTAAATTTTATATAACACTTCAGTTACCTTTGCTTTCTCAAAGGCTTTCTTGTATCCATGGTGAAAAGGCTGCCCACACTACTACATTGTAATGTATTACCACACATTCCTCCCTCTGAAAAAACAAATGATAAGATTTACAGCTTCATTTACAAATAGCTTTGAAGAATTCATGAGTGCTTTTCACTCATGTAGCTGATGGAATTTAGCAAATGCGCTTTGACTACCATTAGAAGCCAGTTTCACATCAACAGGTTATCTATTCTTTTGTAAACTCAGGTAGAAAAGTATTGTCCATGATGAGGTCTGTGCTCCATATGTACAGTGGTGCTTGAAAGTTTGTGAACCCTTTAGAATTGTCTATATTTCTGCAGAAATATGACCCAAAACATCATTAGATTTTCACACAAGTCCTAAAAGTAGATAAAGAGAACCCAGTTAAACAAATGAGACACTAATATTCTACATTTATTTATCGAGGAAAATGATCCAATATGTGACGTGGACAAGCCTGAAGGCTATTGGAACAATGTTTTGTGGACAGATTAGACCAAAAATTACTTTGAGAAGTAAAAGTATGTCAACCTTTGCTTTCAGTGTCTGATGTGACCTGCAACTAAACATTTCTGGTAACTGTTCTTTAAGTGTTCTCCTGATGGTGGACTCATGAACATTAACATTAGCCAATGTGAGAGAGGCCTTCAGTTGCTTAGAAGTTACTTTGGTGTCCTTTGTGACCTCGCTGACTATTACACGCCTTGCTCTTGGAGTGATCTTTGTTGGTCGACCACTCCTGAGGAGGGTAACAGTGGTCTTGAATTTCCTCCATTTGTACACAGTCTGTCTGACTGTGGGTTGGTGGAGTCCAAACTCTTTAGAGATGGTTTTGTGACCGTTTCCAGCCTGATGAGCATCAACAACTCTTTTTCGGAGCTCCTCAGAAATCTCCTTTGTACATGCCTTGATACACTTCCTCGGACATGTGTTGTGTAGTGCAGACTTTGATAGATCCCTGTTCTTTAAATAAAACAGGGTGCCCACTCACACCTGATTGTCATCCCATTGATTGAAAACATCCGACTCTAATTTCACCTTCAAACTAACTGCTAATCCTAGAGGTTCACATACTTTTGCCCTCACAAATATGTCATATTGGATCATTTTCCTAAATAAATAAATGACAAAGTATAATATTTGTGTCTCATTTGTTTAACTGAGTTCTCTTTATCTACTTTTAGGACTTGTGTGAACATCTGATGAAGTTTTAGGTCACATTTATGCAAAAATATAGAGAATTCTAAAGGTTTCGCAAACTTTAATGCACCACTGTACACAAGGAAAAGACTGTTAATTAAATATGGGATTAGCTAGTCTTCTATTGTGGCCAATGATTCTGTTAGCCTTGTAGCGTATAGCGCACGCTCGAGCGAATGAAGGCTTTCACTTATTACATTCTATACATTTATTAAGCTACAGATGATGTTTTGGAGGGTGGCCATGACAAGTTGCTTCAGATGCCAAAAGCTTTTATTTGAGCATTGAATGAAGTACAGTTTTATGAACTTGTTTCACTTCAAATTCTCAAATGCTTTCTTTACTCCATGAGTTGAAGGCTCCAGCTCCCTACTGTGACCTTTAATGTGTAAGTTTGTGCTGTTTGTGCTGTATTCCCTTGTCAAGGCCCCTTAATATCATGTCATTACTCTTCTGTAGGATTTCTCTGTTAGACTCCCATGAGCTGCGATTCATAATCTATCGCACCTTCAACTTTTTTATTTTTTTATTTTTTAGGATCTGTCTCAGGTCAGGACCGCCTTATGTAATTGATGTCCCGCAGGAGAAGAACGGTCAGCCTTGGCTTCAATCATTCGCCAAGAGAGGGAGGGCAGAGAGCGAGTGTTAGGGAGATGGATGGATGGCTATTGATCGGAGGAGGCTGAGAAAAACATGCTCCTGAGAGAAAGAGCAAGCGAGAGAGACAGAGTAGCAGAATGCAGAGCAGCGACGACCTAGGCTTCCTCTTCTTCTTTATAAAGTTCATCTGCCACAATGCAAATAAGAGCCGATCCATTTGTCTAATCCTGAGCGCTGCTCCTGCATGATGGAGAGGCATTTCCATCTAATTAATCATGTGAATGACAGCCTCATTCTAGCATCTTCTTTTCCGTCACAGCCACAGGAAGCAGGACTACAGAGCAGAGAGCAGCTCTCTGTCACACTTCTGCTGGTTGCCTTCCCAGTAGAGGTGTAAGAAAATATTGATACACTCATATCACAGTATTATGTTTTGTAAGACTGTATTGATTCTCAAAATTACAGTATGGATTTTTAAACCCTTAAAATCCCAGGCTTATTACATACTAAGGCTTCTTGTTTAGTAACTACAGGGACTTCATTGTACACTGGCTGAGGTTTTTATTCTGTTGCAGAAGTGAGGAATTCAAGTCTGATTAGTCAGGGAGTTGTTCATTGTGCATCCACTGCTGTGTAGCTGCTTCAAAACCCTGATGTTTACCTACAAAGCAAGAAATGGACTAGCCTCTCTGTACCTAATAGCAATGATCAAATCTCGAGTCGCACCTCAAGCTCTTCAAGCTTCAACCTGACCCGCCATCCTTCAAGACATGTGGAAGACTAGCATCAAGACTTCTCTGTCCCAGCACCCAGGTGGTGGAACAAACTCCCACTGACTGTTCTAACAGCAGAGTCCCTCACAGTCTTCATATTGAAGAGCATCTCTTTGTGGAGCACTTAAGCAGCACGAGTTTAAACACTTATTGTAAAGCTCTTATAATGTGTATAATTGTGTATCTTTCCTTCTGTCTAGGTATTAGTGATGGTTTAGTTCTAACAGTGTCTGAACTGAAGAGTAGTTTGGACTCTAATCTGTACTAGCTGAGATAATTCTCTTAATGGAAACAAAGCACTGTTGTACATCACTCTGGATAAGAGTGTCTGCCAAATGCCGTAAACGTAAACAGAATGTTGTGTTGTGTTTAAACCACTAGAAGGCAGTGTTGTGATCTCTCTTCAGCCACTTTAGTGTAGTTCAAGGTTGCACCACTGACTGTTTTTTAAACTGCCTGGGCTGAGAACTGAAGCCCAGTCTTCCACATTGGAGGCAGCAGCATTATCTGTTATACCTGCTGTATTGAGGTCTTTTCTTTGTGAGGACCCCAAAACAATTTTATGAGATTTTGAGATCTTAAACAACTTACAGCTTATATTGAAAAATGGTAGTTAGCTAATAGCTTCTTGCCATGTGACAACTTTCAGGACACCAAATTTGTCTGCTTGTTACTAATTATGATGCAACAAATTTTAAAATGTATGATTTTTGAGTCATAGATCATCATTTTTCAAAAAAGTTAGACATATTTAATTTTGTTTTCCATGTATTACTTGAAGAACTAAAAGAATGCAAGGAATGTGTGCCCAGGTCCTTAAATGCCAACAACATTCAAAAAGCCCAATCTTTAAATGAGCCCCAGCTTCTATCACTGCACTTACTAAATTCTGGCCATTTGTGGTGATTGGGATATATTTGGGCTTCTATATCTACTACTCCTATCAGTACCTGTGTCAAATCTGCACCCGTGTGGAGGCGGGTCTGTAGCACCAGCCTTAATAATCCACTGTAGTGAACAGTCATGGTCACACAGCTCTACGTTCCATCTGTCTATGGTGAGGGCAACAGAAGGTGCCTGATAATTCATTGGAAATGTTGATCGTCTTCTGTTCATAAAGATTTGGCATGATCTTCATATTGAGTTGGATGTATGAGAGGGTTTTATAGTGTGGCTCAGTCACTATGACCAGATTTTTGGTTTGCATCAAGCAACAAGTCTGCAACAATAATGAGCTATACTTTAAATTACAATCTGTTACAACTAATTATTAAATGTTTGGTGCCATTATTTCTGGAGTTTTTTTTTCACACTCCCACAAAGTGAGGAAATTTCTTAGTGGACCAGCCACAAAATGTTTGGCTGTTGGATGCTGTTTATAAGGCTAAATCATGACAACGTAAACTGAGCCGATGTAAAAGGTTATATTTGTCAGTTTTGTTGAGCAAAGTTGAATCAAAGCCACTGCTAACATAGAATTGTTTAAGACATTTGCCTGCAACATTACAGAAGTAGCATCTCTGGACTGTTCTGGGGTGGCATAGTGCCTTGGTGGTTAGTACTATTGCCAGGGGCGTCGTAGTGGGGGGAAAAGTGGGACTGAGTTACCAGGGCCCCAAGTGGGGCAAGGGTCCTTGAGGAGTCTGGAATTTTATTTTCCTTTAAATATTAAAGGAAATAATATTTGATAATAGGGCCGAGGGGCCCTGGGCACTGCTTGTCCATAGGGCCCAGAATTTGGTGCCACGCCCCTGACTATCGCCTCTCAGTACTGAGGTCTTGGGTTCCCCTTCTGGGTGGAGGGTTTCCTCCCACAGTTCAAATATTTGGAGGGCAGGTGAATTGGGTACTCTATATTGTTCGTGTGTGTGTGTGTGTGTGTGTGTGTGTGGCCAGCGATGAATTGGTGCCCTGTCCTGGGCTTGGCTAAGATAATGTCCTGCCCTGCACCTGATGAAAGAGTAGGGGATAGGGCTGCCACAAACAATTATTTTTATAGTCGACTAATTTATTAATTAGTTAACTAACTAATTAGTTAGTTAGATTATTTTTTAAGATTAGTCGACTAATCAGATCATAGGTTAATTGAATATAAAACATACAGCTTATCGCACTAGAATGCAGCTGCTATTATATAA
>BRDA01077997.1:16866-37785 GCA_036984385.1 Crenuchus spilurus
TATCGACATTTTCAATTGTAATCACTACTGCTAAACTAAGCATAGTTCATTAAACCTTTAATGAAATATGCAGCTTGTTGCAACAAATAATTATTTAACTGTTTAGCATAAAGTGTAAACATAGCACTGAAACATTAGCATTCCTATTCAAACACATGACTGTTATAACATTAAAGAAAACACATGAATGTGTGCTAAGGCTAATGAATCAAATCGTCATCACTAATGTTAACTTTTACAGCTATAAATATGAGTAAGCAGCAAGTTAACTCTCTGTTTTACGCTAATTTTAGCCGCTAACTAGCAATTTAGCTTACCGAGATGATGGTCCCTCTTCATCATTGTCACAATCAGCCACAACAGGCTTCCTTTTCAGGTGCTCGTGCATCGCAGCTGTGGCGCCGTGAAAGGCAAGATATTGCATTGCACACGTTTCTCTTTCATTTTCTTAAAATGATCCCACAGTTTTGAGCTCCGTTGCCGGGTAGCTATGATAGCAGAGCCTGTCTGTATAACATCCTGTGACGTCATCCATGGCCTACCCCGGTTACCATTACTGCGCATGTGCGTCAAGGACAGAAAGGCAGGTGCAGCAGTGGAAGGTGAGAAAAACGCAGCAGTTTGGAGAGAAAAAGAAAAAACAAAAAACCTGACGCATCGACTATTAAATTAGTCGTCGACTATTTTAATAGTCGACATAATCGTGACTAGTCGACTAATAATGGCAGCCCTAGTAGGGGACTCACTGCAACCCTGATCAGGACTAAGTGGAAGATATTGGATGGACAGAAGGAACGTTCTGAAGATGTGGGATGTATTCATGGTTTAATAACATTTTTGGAATGTTTCTCACAGAACGTTCCCAATAAGGCAAACACTGACATTATGGCAACATTTGAAGTATCATCAGCAAGTGCTTTTTATTGGTTTTGAACATCATGACATCAGTTCATTTGAGCAGGAGAGAGGGATGAATTTAATTTGAGCTGGAGGACGTTCAGCGTAGTCAGGTCATGGTTGCTTCATGTAATTGATCTCTTCTACATAAGCCGTTTATTTTTTATTGTTTCTGTTTCTAAATGGCTCTGACAGAATTTTTCTCTGTATGTGTGGTCAGTATTTTAATGTAATGTAGGTGAGGTCCTCATTGCAGCATTTACAAAATGTAAAAAAAAACTGGTTTTCTTTGGTTTAGTTTTCATGAGCTTATGTTAATATCATGTAGCCATATGAACAGTGTCCTACAATAAAGTGCTAATAAAAAGCCCTTTAGTGGACCTCCAGTAGCTCTGTAAAGTTGGACAAATCATTGAATGGACAAATTGGAAGTGCGTCAAAGAGCAAATTCACCAAAGTGTTGATAGCATGGTGCCATTAGCACTATTTGTGCTGGATTAGGTTTACCAGATGAGTGGAACTTGATTAGCTGATTCATACAGGATAACAGAAGCCATCATTTCCATAGAAAACTAGGAAATGCATGTCATTTTCATGCATTTCCACACTCAAGGCCTTGTCTATTAGCATATTTTGTTAATGCATTATTGTGAGCTCCATTAATAATAAAAGGAGCTCAGGCCTTTCAGTGCACAATTATTACTATATTAGTAAAATGAAGAGCATTCACTGATATAACAATACTTCTGACAAAATAAATTCAGCTAAAATAGGGCTTTTGTCAGACTGTAGTCAGGATGTAGAAGGTTGTGTGCAAAATTTTGTGCACCCCTGGTAAAAGTACATTGCTTTGCAAGCATAGTTACTTCATCCCACAGGCTGTCAGACTCTTTAACACACACAGTCTGACTCTCAGGGACTAAATATTGTATCACTGCACTTTTGCACATCACTGTATTTGCCTACATAATCATCACAATTTTTGCCCATTTGAACATTGTACTATAAAACTGCTGCTAATTTTCTTTCTTTCTTTATTTTTATAAAACTGTTATTCTGCTGCTAAATATCACTCGGTACCATTTACTGACCAATATCACATTTGTCCTTCATCCTGTAATGTGTCTTAGTCTAGTTAGACAAGCAGTGTTTTGTATTTATTAGGGCTTGTAGTTATTGTACATTTATTGTTTGTTTTTCATTGCACTTGTGTTCTGTGTTGCACCTGGTCCTGGAAGACCGGTGTTTCGTTTCAATATGTCCTGTCTATATATAGCTGAAATGACAATAAAAACAACTTGAACTTTAAGTTTTGAACTCCTACAGGACGAGTGTGCCACAAGGGAGTACCACAACAGGGTGTAATGCCACTGAGGGTGGCCACGCAACCAGCCAAGCTGCAGTGCGAGAGGTCTGGCATACCTCATTTGCCAGGAATTACTCAGGAATTACTATCTTGCTACTTAAGAATTACATCTAGCCACATAACCACTCACACATATGCACATCTCATACATCCTTGAAAATAACAAAGAAAGATGAGAAGCTACAAGGGAGATTTAGATGGTAGAACCTGACTGCACAGTTCAGGAGAATAAACGTAATGGATCAGTGTCTACCACAAAAATGCAGGAGCTCTTAAGAAAGCCATAACTAGTTGGATGTAATGCATTGATGACTGATGCTAGAGAATAAGAGAGAAGTGGCACTCTCACCAAGGCAAACAGTCATTAGCCAGGAAGCATCAACTTTACTACTAGAGCTATCTGAGCGGTGGCTTGACAACGAGCAAACCAATAAGAGGAAAGGGGCTCATCCCAGGGAGTAGTAGTTGCTCAGTCAGTGTGATACATTACAGCAACCAATAAGGATAAAGAGACCTGCCCCACCACTGAGCCAGAACCTTAAACAAATGCAATGAAAAGGGTCTGTGATCGAGGTCCAGGAAGAAATCAGAAGAATTTTGCCTGCCACTACAAGGTTCTCTCCACACATGCATCAGAAAGTGTTACATCACAGTCTTACTCTTTGGCACAGTGAGGTAATACAGTATAGGGTTTTTTTGGTCTGTGGTGCGCCGTAGTTAAATTTTAAACTAGTGATTATGGATGTGAGACGCTTTACCACTAAAGCAGAACTGTCAGCATTTGCACCCACTGCTATTTTTTAAATAAATGAGGCATTTATTCTTGTGCATATAAAAAGTACATGTACATGGCATCTTTGATTTATTTTGACCCCAAAAAGATTGCGACATACATATATCATAAAATGCATCATATATCATGCATATGCCATGCTCGGCTGCTCTTGTTTTTACCCATTATAACTTACAAAGCAACCCAGTGTGGGAACGAAAACCCACTTACAGTGTTTAGTTTTTGATAGCACTCACATGCTATAAATTTTATACATGTACTATATATACACCACCTCCTTCAACACTCACTATCCATTTTTATCAGCTCCACTAACCATACAGGTGCACATTGTAGTTCTACAATTACAGACTAGTCTATTTGTTTCTCTGTATACTTTATTAGCCTCCTTTCACCCTGGAACACCACCTTGAAGGTAGAGAAAGTAGCTCATCTATTGCTGCACAGTTTGTGTTGGTCATCCTCTAGTCCCTAATCAGCATAGGATGCTACCCACAAGACACTTGGCTGGATATTTTTGATAGATGTTCCAGCAGTGACACTCGAGCAGCTCTGCCATGTCTCAGAAACATACAACAGATGAGTTACTGTCACTGACTTTACACCTACACGATGAGCCAACACGGCAAGTGCAGCTAGCAGATTGGAAATCTCCAGCTCTACTGTTTTATCCACTCGTACTTGCGCTACACACACTAACACACCACCACCACATCAGTGTCGAAGTCGTGTTGAAAATGATCCACCACCCATATAATACTTCCTGCCTCAGGGTCATGACCTTTGAAGAAGAGGGTGAAAGGAGGCTAACAAAGTATACTCTGTAGCTCTAAATGTTGCATCAGCTACAACACTGTATCCTGGTAAGTGTATAGGCATAAAAGTAATCTGATTATCATAATGTCAGATCATAAGAATCATCATGTTCCTGTTCAAAGCTTAGTGCTTCAGCAAAAATATCCACATCTCAAAGCATCCCATCGTCTGACCTCATGAGAGTACTTCAAATTAGTTGTGCATCTGGCCTTTCCAGAGTAAAAAAACACATCCTTAACTCTCTCGAAGGAGTTCAGCCTTGTTTCATTACTGCTTGCTGTAGTTGTTTTTTTAATGAGATGTTTTTCAGACGTTATTTAAAAAGCTGAAAATGAGGTATATTTTAATAAAATGCATGGCTGGTTTTGCTGTTTTGTAAAATTAAAAAAAGCTTTAAATTCTTTAAATCTTATGAAAAAATCTAAATCAAAAATATTTATATAAAAAAAACGAACCCTGTTTAAAACCCTGTTTTTTTTCCTTTCATTTATTTATTTTTATTTTTTACAAAATTTATGAGCTGTGTTCATGTAGTTGCTGCGAAGTTGTAAAAAGATTTTCAACCAAATTGGTAATATCCCAACCATGTTACGAGCTTTTGAATTTCTTTTTTTCACCAGTTTGAAGGCACTTTTGAGATTTCAGCTCCAGGCAGCGGATAATATCTTATAAAAGTCAACATTAGTCTGAATGTTAGGCTCTAAAATGCAAATGTGATTTGCGAGACTTCACTCCTGTTAAGTGCTAGCAGATGGTGCACTTGGTGAGGATTCGGAGAGGATTGGCCATGTTTCAGTGAGCACTCAGGAATGTAGAAAGAATGCATTGATTTACCTCAGATAACCTTCAGTGTAGATCTCTCTCTCTCTCTCTCTCTCTCTCTCTCTCTCTCTCTCTATGCCTTTTCCCATTCTTGTTCTACCACTTTTTCTTGTTGATGATCGAGTTAAAGCATTTGATGGAGGGAAGAAAAAAAATGAAACATGCTCATGCCACTCCAATCCTTTTGTTCCATTTAATTTGGCAGATTGTTAACAGAGGCCGGCTGACGTCTCATTCGTCTTGAGGTTTCCTCCTCTGTGGAAATCATTACAAGCCAATTTGCTCCTCACACTTATGCTCTGCTTGCCAACCATATGCTGTTTATGTACGTTCACCCAGTCTAACAATGCCTCTCAAACACGAGCGCACACATCTTCACGCATGTCACTCTGTCAGTACATCATCTTCTCTCATTACTGAAGCTCTCTGTTGACGTACTATTGAAGGAAGCTATTGCAAAAGATGTCTATCGAAGGTTTGTCCTTGTGTTTGACAATAACTATGCTTTGTCACCTGAGGAGTGTTTGTTTGTGCTGAGTTAAGACAAGAATATGTATAAAACTGAATTTCAAAAGTTACATTGTGGAAGACCTTATTCAGGTGTTGTCAGTTGCTGTGGAAACAGCTTTTACTAGAACCAGCTAAAAGAGACTTGTGGTAGGTCATTTTTTTCCTTTCTTTGGCTTCTTGTGTTTTTGGGTCCATCTAATCTCTCACAAACAAAAAGGGCACATCAGTGTAATGTGAATGGGCTTTGCATTGGGCTGTCAGGATGTCTTCTCTTGATGCTGTTAATCCATTTTTTATTTTATTTTTTAATTTTTTAATTTTTACCTGAATTTCTAACCAAGTGTGTTTTTGGTAACCGGGCAGCCAACACGCTCGGAGGAAAGCGGAGGATCCCCAGTTCTGATGGATTGCCATGCATTAAGCCAGCTGACATTACTTAGCAGTGCTGGAAAGAGAGTGCCATCTTACCCGTCCAGAGAGAGCACAACCAATGACAAGCAGCATGAAAGGGATTTGAACTCACAATCTTCGATTATAGTGACAGCACCATAGTCCACTGAGCCATTCAGGGCCACACTATTAGCATTTTCTTTATCTAAACCCAAAAGATCTGATGTGTCCTTTGATTCTCATTTCTTCTAGAAAAAAATTACAGTTTGACAAGTTACAGTTTAAGGGATACATTTTTCTACTGGGTGAAGACTGACATTAATGCAATCCTAAATCAGAAAAAGCTGCACAAAAAAAACCAAAAACCAAAAAACAGGGGTTTATACATTTACTTTTACATTTACCAATAAACATATATTGTCATTTTTCTGTTGGCAGCCTATGCCAGAGAACATGAGATTTGGCAAGCCAATCAGATTTGGTTTTTAATAAGGGGATTCACTAGCTCTACTCCTTATGCAAATCTCTACCCACTACTAGAGAAATGCAGTCAGCCATTAAAAAAAAAACTAGCTAAAGCTATTCAACATAAACTAACCAGCATGCCTAACTGTGCAGAGCCATTCTCTTCAAATGAGTCTTCAGCTTTGGTGAGTGAAAGCATATTTTATCCTTTATTTGTGGTGCTGGTTCATTAACTGCCCATATTGTTATGCTAGACTAATTGATATAGATGATGAAGTCTGTTCATTGTTCAGTGATCTGTTTTCCTAAAAGAAAAGTTGCCTGTGCATTTTCTGTGGCCTTCTGTGGTTGTGTTCTATCTATCTATCTATCTATCTATCTATCTATCTATCTATCTATCTATCTATCTATCTATCTATCTATCTATCTATCTATCTATCTACGTTTATTAACAAAGATGATAATGCATTATTTGATTTTCCCATTCCACCTTAAATAGTGTACCTACCAGGTATATGAATATGTACTATTTAAGGTGGAACTGAAAATTGGACTAAGACTAATAAACAAAGTTCTGCAAAGTTCTATGTGGGCATACAAGGACTAATTTACATGCAAAAAAATGGGCAATCAGTTTTTGGAAGGCTGAAAGAAGGGCATTTTGACCAAAAAATGTGATGGACATTTCATTAGGACCCCCAGTAGACCGAAGTTTCCAATCCCAGGCTTGGGGAACCTCTGTGCAGTATTCCTTAGCACACATTACTTGTCTTTAGAAAGCCTTTTAACTGTCTGATGAGTTTATAATTATCAAAAAATGTGATGGAGTGTTCATTTACGTATGATGAACATGTGAGTTATGTGGTTTATCATTATAGAAGTTAATGCAATTTTTAAACAGAGGGTACAAGAAATGACAGCCACCTAAAGGAGATATGTACTTTGCCATAGTGACAGAATTCCACATCCATTCCAGCTGTTGTCCCTCAGGCCAACTGGAGCGTTTAGTGGCCTCTCAGGCAAACATGGCAGACATTAGCATGAGCGCAGTGATCTAAAGCACCTGCACTCCCTCTGACTCCAGTATTCTTAAGGGTGTCAGCTTTCAAATCATATTATTGTCACATTATACACACTTTTGAGCACAACACTCCTCTTAATCCCTCCACCCTGCCCAATTGCTAAGCTGTAGACCTCAGAAGTGCTACAATGTACCCTGACAAAGCAGTTATTTTTAGATATTCTGTTGATGTTGTAGAATGATGCCATGTTTCCCATCATGTTCATCAGCTTATTCAACATCCTTTTCTATGCGGAATTGCACAAGAACAAGAAAAAAACTGTCCAGGGCAGTGGATCAAGTTGGAGGATCTATATTTTAGGACAACAAGACACAATGGAAAGCCTTACACCAAGTATTATGCAACACCTAAGGCTACCTGCTTAAACCAAGATTATATCACATTACATTGATTATGACCATGCCTCACACAGATTCTGAGCTGGTCCTACACAGTAAATCTGCCAGTGTTAAATCAACACTATTAGAGTTAAATTAACACTGAGGGGGTCAAAAAGTAACACTCTCAGTGTTAATTTAACTCTAATAGTATTGATTTAACATTGGCAGATTTACTGTGTAGCCTGCAGATAATGGGGCAGTTGGGGTAAACAGGTGGGGCATATTTTGAGATGGTAGTGACAGTTGGTGCAGATTTTGAGGCAGTGGGACAGACAATGAATGTATATTAATCTAATATGCAGTGCAGTATACAGCAAGATATGCAGCCTGTCAGTGCAGAATGTACTGCTGTTATGAATCTATTTCAGTAACCACATTGAAGATAAGGTGACGGGCAGATTTTGAGGTAGGTATTACATGGAGCAGATTTTGAGGCAGTCAGAGTCAAAATTTAGAGCACATCTTGAGGCATCAGCGTATTTTGGGTGGCAGATTTCGAGGCAGTCTGAGTCAACAGTTGGGGCACAATTTGAGAGAGCTGCAGTTGACAATTGGGGCACATTTTTAAGCAGCCGAAGAGTTGGGCGGATGGAGTTGGGCAGATTTTGAGGCAGTCTGTGCGTGAAGGACACAGTCTCTTGATTTAAATCATCATATAAATCATATAAACTTTTAATCCATCATATAAACTTTTTTCAATGGCAGTAATGGAAGAGTGTGTTTATGGTTGTTTTAGTATTTGTAGTTTACCTCAGAAATTTAAATTCACTTTGTCAAAAGCTTAAAAAATCAGTCTTATCATATATGTGTCCACAGTTTTAAAAAATGGTCTACTCAAAAAAACCATCCTTCTCAAAAATCCAAAAAATCTTTTGGTCTTGCAGACGGAGCTCTCAGCACTCAACAGCAGATAAACAAAAATAAAAAAACAGAACCCAAAAAGGAAAGACAGCAAATATGAGGAGCTGTTCTCCACTCCAGAGTTGACAGGCCAATAGGATGTGTCAATTTAAGAAGACCAGCATGGAGGGGACTGTTTCCCCATTCAGGTGATTACCCCCTGCCCTAGAGGGGGATCCTGGCTAGTAAATGAGGTTTGGGAGAGCTCAGAATGCAGCCAACACTGTTCATCCATTAATTGCATGTCTGGAATTGTGCAACTGGCTTGAAGGCACCTTAGGAGTAATTGAGAATGGTGGGGGAACAGCCGTTAAAGCTGAATCTGTCTATTTTTGGCTGCTGCAGTGTGACCGGGGTGCTCGAGAGAAGAAAACAGGCAGGTGCGCTTGGTGTAGGAGATAATCGTGAAGGACAGGTGCAACCATGAAGAGTTGAACCACATGACACAACAGGTAACTTTACTCAACGTGATGTTTGTTTGAAGAGACAGGGCAAATTGAGCTGGAGTGCGTAACACCTGTGCATTGTGTCTCTGAGAAGTGCTGCAAAGGAGGCCAGGCAGTAAAGAGTAGTAACTAATTATAATCCATAAGGCAGTAACAGGTGCAGGAAATAGGTGCAACAGGAAACCAAGTGTAAGAGGCAAGCAGATGTTTTGTATAGCTGTGGGTACACTGAGAAGAAATTGCTTACTGTAAAACGTAGTGGCGGCTGATGCTTTCTGACACAGCTGGTAATAATATAATGGCAGATATTTCAGTATTTAAGTTTAGCTAGTCTTCTTCTTCTGACAATAACCTGTGGAATCAGACCATCATCTACTAAATGACTGATGCACATACAAGACAGTGACCCAACTTAGAATTCTATGTTCACTTTGCCATATTTTCCAACTGGTGATGACCAGCTAACAACACAAAACAACTTCTCAGCCAACAGAACTGAACATCATGCACAGTGTTGATATTTGCAGATTGCTCAAGACTCCATGCCTTTGAGAACCAGTCAACACCTGCAGAAGCAGAACATCCAATACATTCTGAGATATTTTTATATGCAAAATAGCACTTTTGGTACCCTCGTAGATTTTCAGTGAGACACGGAAAAATGTTGTAAAAGTATGTTGTCTAATAAAAGACAGTAGGTTGTCTTTTCTTCACCAAAAAAAAAAATCTTGCAGTAGATCCCACTAAGTATATATATGTGTATGTGTGTGTGTGTGTATCTATAGGTATATGTGTATGTATATTAGTGCTGGGCGATAAAACAATATAGATTTTTTTTTCATAATTATATATATATATATATATATATATATATATATATATATATATATATTAGGGCTGTCAAAGAATTTAAAAACTATATAACATACTATATAACATACTAAGATTAATCGTGATTGATTCCGCCACCCACCACTAGGAGTCACTAGCGAGCATGATCACTGCTGACACTGCAAAGAAGAAGAACTTCTGCATTTGTTGCTGAGTAAACACACTTGTCCCACTCTTTTTATAAACATTTTGAAGTGGAGGAAGAAATAATGCTCTTTGGACAGGATTTTATTTAAATGCCCTGCGAGTGAAAGTGAGGAAAGTGTGGCGAAAAAAGTAAATGTCAGTGAAGAAAATAATCTGATCTTTAATGTAAATACACTTAATAAACCAGTTTATTTCTTTACATTCTCTTTTATTATGTGTTATTACTGTTTTTATATTATTTATAAAGTACATTTTTCTTATTCAAAAACACTTGCTGTATATCAGTTTGTGTGGTTTTTAAGTTGCTGAAACAGATTAATTGCATTTTAATTCATTTTAAAGTTGAAATTTAATTTAATATACAAGCAAATTAAGTTTTGAGCTCCATCACACAACAAATTCAACTTGCAAGTCATGGCTCCACTATGTAGTGAAAAATGTCAATAAAGATTATTTTAAAGGCAAACGCACAAGTCTTGCGTCATCATTCATGCAGCACTTAATGCAGAAAGTATAAAGCAACCCTTACTCCTCTGCTCTTAATGATGCCACGTGCATTAAGTCTCAACACGAACTATGGATGCCTTGAAGGACAAATATAATTTGTGTTAATTGCACTATTTTTTTTAAATATCTCTCTCTCTCTCCCTTAATATATATATTTCATTTCCATAATTACCAAATTAAAATTGGGAGACATTTTAGCCATACTTCCCAAATATTCTTAAAACAGTGGAACAGTTTAGATGATTTTCTTAGTGGAAAGCAAAGAACAACTTTTTGGCTCCATCCCACTTACAAGAACACTTCACCATGCTATTACAAATGCCTGATCTAGTATACCTGGAGCAAGATTAGAGCAAACTAAGACTAGAGTGCCTAATGGACTCCATCGTCTAGGTGTAATCCTGCATGTTTCTATGCCAGGTGCAAATTATTTTTTGAACGTGAAAGTAAAGTTTGTAGTTTGTGTGCACTCCCCCCAGGCCACCTACATTTCTTGGCAAGTGACATTCACAGCCAAGCAAGCCACAGGTGGAGGGTCAAGAGACTGTTAGTCAGAAACTCTGTTGATGCTGTTGACATTTGAGGCAGATGTAGGTACAGATTTTAGAACAGTTGGGTCAACAGCTGGGACAGATTTTGAGGCAGTCAGAGATGACCAGTGACATCATTAGATGAATATATATTGAATGTATATTCATATAATAAGCAGTGCAATGTTAAATATACACAGTAAATCTGCCAGTGTTAAATCAACACTATTAGAGTTAAATTAACACTGAGGGTGTCAAAATGTAACACTCTCAGTGTTAATGTAACACTAATAGTGTTGATTTAACACTGGCAGATTTACTGTGTATTTTAGTTAACACAGTGAAGATCATCAAACACAAATTACAATTTTATCAAATTAATGGAAGTGGATATTGAAGACGTGATGTCTTGGTGTTTATGCCGTCACTTTCAGTTTTATTTTTAGCACATTCATCTTTACTCAAATTAATATGACACCAAATGTACTTGCAAAAACAGATGCATGAGCTTGTATATGAATGTGCATGAGTTTTTTTGGCAAGAATTGGGCTACAGATTCTTGCACTGTGGATCTACAAGATTTTCAAGTATTTTCTAGAAAGGTGAACAGTGAGTGTGAAACAATTCAACACAATACTCAGTTTAGCTTATTGAATTTTGCTTGACTGTAAATCACATAACATCATATAGACACTTACCATTACCCATTGCCCCTGGGACATTCATTCATTCATTCATTATCAGGGTCGCGGTTAGTCCCCTACCCCCTCACTGGGCGCAGGGCAGGGCATTACACTATTCAACTAAGCCCAGGACAGGGCGCCAATCCATCACTGGGTGCCCCTGGGACATAGACCTTTAAATCAATTAACTGGTGCATTCAACTTGATAGCTTGAACTGGATGACTGGTTACATTGCCAATTATCAGAGTAAATATTTTATATTAGTAAGTAAACATTTTAGGCAAATTTTAGATGAATAAAGAAGAAAATTAGGGATTAGAATTAGGAAACATCCAGCTATGGAATCGTTGGGCTCTCAGAGAAGTGGAAACAAATGTCCATTCTTAAAAGGCCAACTCCAGCATGAGCACCAGCACATTTTCAAGTGCTCAGATATGCCAAAATAATAGCAGCGACATCACAGCAAGAACTCAAGACTTCTTCTCAGAGTCTTCTCAGTTATGACGCTGTGAGTAACTTTCATAATGTTTATCTGAGTCCAAATGATCTTTGATCTTCTTTTCATCTCCTCTTAAAACTGTCATTAAATTTTTAGCAATAAAAAGTTCTTCCTGGTTTAGGTGCAAATGATTTAAATCATCTACTGAATGAAAAAAAATACATCATATATGCCTCAGGCAAGAAATGCACACATTACTGAATGACTCAGTTATGGCTTTTCATTGACCTTTTACACTTTATACCTTCCCATCGCTTTCCAGACTTGAAAGAGAGACATGTTTGATTGGCATCTATTGTGATCTGTTATCTAAGACTACTCTACATATCTATAGTTGTGAATCTGTGACTAAGTATGGAAAGCCATAATTCAAACAGACAGAGTCTTGATTGTTCTTCACATCAGAATATTCATGACTTTCCTCCAATTCACATCCTCTGGGTGTGCAGAAGACAGATACTCATGTTCCTTGACTTTCAAGGGAAGGAAAAAAAAAAACAAAGAAAGAAGAAGTAAAAGGGACTGCTTCAGAACGTAAAAAGTGTGTTCTTATGATTCATTTGAGGATGATGCAAGTGGGGCCATGTTTAGAATGATAAAAAGCCTAGAGACTATGCTCGGTAGCCCAAGAGAACTTCTTCCTCTCTGCTGTATTTTTCCCCTTGTTCTGTTCACAGCAATGAATGTTTAATGTCATCAACAGTACAACTGTATTTATGAATATGCAAGGAAGAGATGCTTGTGCATAAACATGAAGAGTTTGCCTCTTGCTGGTGTGGATATTACGTTTTCAACCTGCTTCTAATGCTCATGTGCACAAAATTCAAATGTGTTTTATGCAAAGAGAGACGTTGAAAGGAATTATGTTCCAAAAAGTGATGTTTTTCGTATCCCTGCGCATGTACTTCATGAGATTAAGGCATGCCTGAGTGCATGATTTTGGATCATGTATCAATCGGCAACATATCGGTGCCTGTTGAAGTGAATAATGTTAACTTGTATCAATGTGAAGGTCAATATAATAGACCAATGGTTCTCAGTTTTGGTCCTGGTGTACCACTGCCCTGCATGTTCTCTCTTCCCTAATAGTTCTTCCCTAATAGTTCTTCCCAGTTCAGCTCAGGAAGGGTTTGTTCCTTTGCTGAATCAGGTATGTTAAGCATCATCACAAGCATCATTTTCACACCATTTGGCTGTGGTTTTGGCACTATGGGCAAGTGTTAAATGGGCTTCTCCATAAAGATTGTCAGTGGATGGAATCATGATGTACTCTAAAATGTCCTGGTAAGTGGCTGTGTTGACTTACACAGTGGACCAACTCTAGCAGAACTAGAACTATGAAAAACACATATGGAATATGTCTATCCAGATCCTGATACTCAAGATCCTCAAAACAATCACATGCAATCAGGGTCTTGTTGATATCATGGTATACTTAACCAGTCTGGGAGCTGAACCCCAGTCTACCAAATAGGAGGCAACTACATTCAACAATAATGTTGGGTGATAGACTTTTTAACTGATATACTATGATTAGATTTTTCTGCAAAAACACTTATATAACTGTGAAATTTTATCCTAGAAACAAAAGTAAACATACCTGGAAGCAGGGGTGTCCAAATCCAGTCCTGGAGGGCCAGATTCCTGCAGAGTTTGGCGATGTGTCTGCTCTGAAACTGCAATTAAACCTGTTCTTTACCTGCTGAGCTGAATCAGGTGTGTTTGATCAGGAAGATCACCAAACTCTGCAGGAATCTGGCCCTCCAGGACTGGATTTGGACACTGTTCTACTGGGTCTACTGTTCAAATATATATAATTTGAATTTAAATATATTTTTAAATATTTGTGAGAGAAGCATAAACAAAGCAGAGACACATTTTTCAGCGCGAATCAGGTTGCAGCACTTTATTTCCACCCACTGATGTGACCTGCCATTCATATGATAACATGGTAATTTTGCACAAGCCAGTGGAGGATTAGCGGCCGAGGAATGTGTGAAAATACACATTTGGTCTCTAGAAACAAAGAGTGCTCACCTGAACAAAGGCACACCTCACAATTGTTAAGTTTTAGGAATAAAACCTCAATTTCTAAAAATTGTAGTGAACATTGTGTAGCCAACACCTATGGTTACATAGTTCAGAGCTCAAAAGTCTTGGCTAGAAATGTTTAGAGTGTGTGTTCACAACATATCAGCACATCTGAAAATAGGTTTTTGGAAAGTCTAAGTTTAGAGCAGATTTAATAAAAATGTAGATTTATGACTCTTACTGTTTTGACACTGTTGTTGCTGAGTTTGTGTTGAACAAAAGCCTGTGTAACACTTTGGGATAAAATAATTTTAGATGGGTGTAATTTGTAAAAAGTCTGGGCATGTCAGAGTATGTCTGACTCCAGAGGGTTAAACCCACTGCTAGAAGTGCCTCACTGCTAAGTATTCAAAGCACAGCATCCAGAATTCTTGGCTCTGTTAGCAACAGAAACCACAAACAGTAGAAATGAAGTTTGAATGGCTGTATGTAGAACCTTGGACAGCTCTTGAAGAACGCTTTCTGGAGGAGTAAAAGCCAAAACAAGCTAATGATCTCTTTTATATTCACGTATATATACCATACACTTTACAGGGCCTTTCAGATGTAAGAGCAGCATTATTTATCTAAAACCTATTACAGGTTGTCAGAGGAGGCAGTACATCATTCAATAATAATTTCCTACCACAACTACTAATCACACACACACACACATGCACACACTCACGCATACATCATTTCCGTCATTTCCATATTAATATGAATGAGCTGGCATCGTAGACGAGACAGATTATTCCTGAGTCTCTGAAGAATCTCCAGTGACTCCAATAATGAATTCAGGTGCATACATACACCATCAAGAATGGTGCAGGATAACTTATTTCCTCAGTCAAAAAAAAATAATAAAAAAACGTTCTCATCTGACAAAACAGAGCATGCAGAATGTTTTTTATCGCTGCAGAGCTATTAGACTAACACACTCGTCCAATAACTCAGCCTGAAAATAACAAGCAGGCCCGAAAAAGGTACTTTAGTAAAAATGTATGTAAGCAAATGAACTCTCAGGGGATACCCTGGGGTGGTGGTGTAGCAGAGAGAGAGGCTCTTATGGTGGCAAAATGAGGATGAGAGGATGGACTGATGGGGATGAAACCATAAAGTGAGTTATTAGCTGAGTTTCAATGATTTGTGTAATATTTTTATAATCTCAGCCTTGTCTGGCACTCAAATGGCTTCCTACCATTAAGCATTACTGCATTTAATAGCCTTAATCGATTAGTTAAATCTGACATCCCACTTTTAACTGTTTGTAGTTGTCTAGTTGATTTTAGACCATTTGTTTATTTGTTTGAGAAGCATATTTCAATCTAAATTAGATTAGATAAATCTACATTTTCTTTCTAGTTAATTTTGTTCCTCTGGGCCTACAATATACATCTACAGAGTCTTAGGAAAGTCAATGTATAGTAAATGTGCTGTTTCACGACTCTTTCTCGCCTTTAAGGTTTATTTTTATGTATGAAAATGAAAACATCCATCTCAAAGGCTGTAACCATCACTGCCCTCATAGTTCTAGGAGTCCTTTACATTTGCCTGGTTGTTAAGCAATATATGCACTAGTCTTTGACTAATATTTCAATTGGTTTGATGTTCTGAAACATTTAAATGTGACAAACATGCAAAAAAAACTCTTTTTCACACCACTGTAGATGTTTAAAATTCAAAACTAGGTCACACGGCGTCTCTTTAAAAAGTCCCACCAGAAGTTTATTTTCTGTCAGTTTCTTCTTTGTCATGTACAAATGGCAGTGGTTGTGTTTTGCTCGAGCTATTGGCTGTACTGCCCTCATTATTTCCAGTGGTACTACTTTCAGAAAACATGCACAAATACAAACAAAATGACCACAAGAAGAAGGCTCCATCCATATCTCTATTTAATGTTGAGCACAAATGAGCCTTTAGATGTGAACTGGGCAGTCCTAATAGTGAATAAATTGGTTTCTTAACCAATCACAATGCTGACATGACTTGATCTGCACACAATTCTGTCTCAGGGCTGAGTGTGTTGCCATGAAAATGTAAACAGGAAGTTTGTGCACGAGCAAGGGAAGTAATGTGTGATCAGCCTGCTGTTTTTTCTGCATTTACATGCACACACTAACGTGTAGATTAATAAACACTGAAATTAACAGCATAATGTTTAAAACACTTGTTTTCATCTGTGATATGTGATGGTCGGAACAATCAGGGTGCGCAGAACTTTCAGCTAGTTCAGCCAGTTCAGTCCGGCTGTGGTAGTGAAGATGGTGGCTGTTTCTCGATTTTGTGACCTGTTAATACAGCATTAGGTTGGCTGAGAAATTTCTCATTGATGCATCTTCCTCTACACCACAATATAAATTAAACAGACCTGGTTTCTAGCAGACAGACTTGACCTTTGGGCTTCATCTTTCCATCACACAGGTTAAGGCCTGATTGCTGAGTGTTTATCATATTTAATATTTTCTCAAGGTCAGAAAATTCCAGTGTGTGAGGGTAAAATTACGAGGGGTTGAGGTATGAGGGAGCACATGGATCTGGCACTGAGAATTTTGGTCAGACCAGGCTGTGGTAGTGTAGAATCAATGACTGGTCAGTGTAACGCTTGTATGAGGAATCAGGAATTTTTTAAAGTTTTAATGACAAAATCTGAGCAAATCAATCCAAAAATATCACACAATCACTAGAATAAGCTGGAAAAATGCAAAACACACATACTGCAGCTGTCCAGAAGGTCAGAACCAAGAAAATTCCGCAATTTCACGAGGAGAAATGCCTTGACAGTCTTGAACAGAAAGGATGTGCTACCTTGGAGTGCTGATGGGTGCTTACTGCCAGAGAGGCAGAGCGCTGATTGGTGCTTGCCTCTGCGGAGACGCAGTGCTAAGTGGTGTTCACAGCTCAGGGTGTGACGACAGGTTTCTCTTCTACCACATTTTCTGATGCAAGAAATTTGAAGGATTTGGCTCAAATGCGTGAGTCTCATGCCCAGTGCTTGAGACTTGCGAGGTAAGTTTTTTTTTCCCATTTTCTTCAACTTTTGGATATTTAACACTACATCCTGGAGTAGTATTAAATGAAAAAAATCTACATTTTATATGTTCTCATGGTCTTTAAAGGACACCTTCAGAAATGCTTCTGCAAAGCATTGATTCCCCCAAGAAAGCCCTGTTTTGCATCTCTCAGAAAGACATTCATTTACACACTTCTTTGCAGAGGCATAAATCAGTGTTAAAGGGTAAACGTGACAAAAATGTCAGGTAAGCGAAGTGATGAATCAGAGTGATTTGGGTTCCGACAGGGTCATGCCTGGCGTCTGGCTTGTGAATTGGCCATCAAGACTAACCAGCAAACAAGAGAGTGTGAGTGAGATAGTGGGAGCAAAATATCCATGATGAGATCAATAACAAAACACAAGCGTGGCACAAAAGGGCTGTCGGAGGGCAAATGGTAGAGGGACGTCTGAGACATGTCTGTAATGGGCTGTGTGATCTGCATTCGGCTCTAGCTCTGCCGCTTTGTGTCTGAAAAAAGGAGAGGTAAACAAGCACAAAGGGCATTTTGAAAAGGAGACACCGAGGAGTGTGGGGGTGGAAAGGAGGACGGTGGTGGGGGAAAAAAAGATGGAGAAAAAGAAGAGGAGGACGAGAAGTGAGGGACATTCTGCTCCAACTCCATCTTCTGCTCTGTCACTCACTTGCCAAGTTGCTTCTACAGACTCATCCATCTGTCTCACACACTACATGCAAAGAGTCTGGCAGGCCATCACAGGACCGCTGTGTGTGTGTGTGTGTGTGTGTGTGTTCGCGTGTGAATATTTCTCTTATCTGCTAGCAGAGGGATTTCAACTCAAAAGACACCTACCTTGTAGCTCTTGTGCATGTAGAGGTTATCGCTTGGGATAAACAATATGATGTTTTATTGTTCTTGTGATTAATTAAGATGACACATTGGTATTAATGGGTATCCAATGTTGCAGGCAACACAGCATGAAGTACTTGTTACAATAACGTGATTACTTTTTCCCGTATTGTTGTAAAATTGTTATAATTGCATTACAGTTAAAGGCTTAAACTTTGGAAGCAGCCAGTCATGCTGGCATGATCAAATCATGTGGCTGGTTCAAGCCAACACAGCATTAAAAAATCACTCTGAGCATTGATGCCAACTTCTGTCAAAAGTGTTGGCTTGAATCTCTATGCTAGTTTTTGTTTGACGTTGATGGACCAAGTCAAAACATTTAACTATGGTCATTTAAATTTGATGTAACAAAAAAAAAAAAACAATCCACCACAATGAAAGTGATGGATAAAAAACTGAAGAGGAGACCTCCAACCTCACTTACACTGCAAACAAATGATGTTTTAGGAAGTGACTGCTGTGGTGGTAGTCTTACACAGGTACAATATATTTATATAGCATTTTTTTTTATAAGTATTAGATAAGTTTATATTAATTAATTTGTATATTTACCTTTTCTACATTTGAGCCCACATCTTCACTTGGTACCACTTAGCAACTCATGTAATAATAATAGTATTATTATTATTATTATTAATAATAATAATAATAATGATAATAATAATAATAATAATAATAATAAAAGGTCAAAAATTAGGTTTAACTACATTTTGGTTGTGTATGTTCTCTAGTTTCTGAAATATGGTTCATAATTTGTTGAAAACTTATTTTTTAAATTATTTCTGTACTTTTTGTAGAGTAATAGTCTGTAAGGCAAGTTTAGTGAGCTAGCTTGTGTACATCTGCACTGTGACCATGATTCTATTCACTGAAAAATAAATGAGAAAAATCAGCACTAAAATACAAATATGTGTCAACGGCTATATGTGGTTGAAGAAGTAGCCTAACATTCCCAACAATGAGTGATAAAAGTATCTTCAATGAATTACACGTGATGTTGGTGGCACAGTGTTGGTCAGCTATTAGTGATGGGTGATGGCATCCTCTATTGGCCTGAGCCTAATTTATACTGAATTACCATTTTCTATTCTGATATTAATTCTTAATTCATTTTTAATGTAAACACTTCACCATTGAAGGGGGTGAAAGTGTGGTCAATGGATTATAACCAGTTAAAAAGTAGCCACGTTTTGGGTATACAATGGCTGCAGCCTACCATATGGAATGTCAGCAACTGGCCCAACTGTAGCCAGGCATCTTTATCACCCCAGAACTACAGTTTCACTTTGGTCACATTGTGACTATGTTCCGGTGCCCAGCATTACGTGGGCTGGATGATAGTAGTGAGTGTGGGCCAGAACTGGGCTATCACTCAGTCTGCCCTCTGAGTAACTATCTTAAGACCTAATATTAGTGCAATTATGGAGGCCTACAATTTGGACCTGGCATTGCACAAAGTTTTAAACTTTTAGTATATGTGCAGAAATAAAACAAGAACAAATAGTCCTGCAGGGCCTGAAACTACTCCTTTGGCTTTACTGAAGATAGAGGAATAGGTATCCTGAGACAAGATTGCACAAGGGGTGTGTGTGTGTGTGTGTGTGTTATCTCAAAGATCAAATCACTGCTGGGTGTAAAAAGTAAGAGGCGCTGGCAGGGGAAATCAGGGCTCTCTACTTCATCAGATTGAACCGGTTAAAAGCCTGCTTTTGCCTTTTATTCCCCTTCACACATTTTAGGAGTCTGTGTATGTCTGTGTGTCTATCTGTGTGTGTTTGTTAGTACACAGCAAACATGCTAAGTTGTTATTAGTGAAGCATGGGCTTTTTATATGCCGAAGGGGGTCGTCCAGCCATAAAACCAAATGCATTACAAGCATCATGCCAACACCTCTGTCTACTCCTAACCTCCCGTTAACCTTCTTTAGACCTTTTCATCTAGTTAACCCGATATTGCAAGCAGCTACGTGTCGTTTAATCTGCTCTTCCCTTTTAATAACAATTCTCAATGCCAGTTTTCTGGTGTGCAACAACCTAGCATTGATGCAACTCTGTTTTTATCATTAATAGGCCTAGTTTTTGCAAAACTCAGATAGTAGACACATTTGGGCCTAATCTATGCTACTTTTTGGCTCATTTCCAGCAAGTGTTCTGTTGGCCTAACGTCATGAGCTGGGCCTGACTTGGGTTAACACACCTGACATTTGTTCTATAGAAGGTTGACCTGTGGCTGAGTTGATGCAGGTAGCGTCAACACTCATTCAAGGCCAAATGTGGGCCGTAAGAAAACTGCCATATTTGGACCATTCATTCATTCCACAAAGTTCCTGTGAGGCAAACATTGCTAACAAACACTTGAACTCAATAATCATATTATCAAATACCTCAGCTGTGTTCATCAAACTACATCATCAAATCTTCCCTACACATCATTTGTAAAAAGCGCTATATATATAAATTTGACTTGACTTGAAATATGACATATTTCCTTGCTATTTTTAAATAAATGACTGTCCTGGTGTACATGAAGACATTTCTAAATATATAATTCACTCTTCAGTGCATACAGACATTAATAGAGACGAAACTGCAAAAACCCATGAAGTGCATTTACATAGACAGCATATTCAACCTATAGCACCTACTGTCTTTAAGGTAGGTATATCCTCCCAAACTAAAATGTCTAACATTAAATGATTCATAATGTTTTTTTGAACCATATGAATCAGTAAATGGCAAATAATTCCTAGGTTACATAATTAGCATAAATTATGCAAATTAGCATCCAATATGGCCACCGAGA